>WNWU01000018.1:5875196-5930046 GCA_012654045.1 Ptyas mucosa
TGCAGTTACTCTGCTGGTTGGTAAAACAACATCAATATCCTTAACATTAGTAATCAGTTGTAAACCACTCTGGATCTTTGGTAGCTGTTAAATGACTTTTTAAATATATTCTTCATTTATATTTGTACATTTATATGTACATTATATATTCTTAATTTTAATCTGTGTTTTAACTTCTTTGTGTTAATTTTTGACTCATGGTGACCACCTAGACCAGGGGTGTCAAACTCCGGACAATGGGGTGCTTAGATTTGGTCCATGGGGCCACCCTGGAAATAGCAAAGGATCAGCCTGTGGTACTTCTGCCAGCGAAAATGAAGCTCACGAAGGCCGTGTGCAACCCTCCCAAGCTCCGTTTTCACTGGCAGAGGGTTGCAGGAGGCCATTGCAGCTGAAAACGATGCTCACAAGGGCCGCATGCAGCTCTCCCGAGCTCCGTTTCTGCTAGCAGAGGGTTGCAGGAGGCCGTGGCAGCCAAAAATGAAGCTCGGGAGCCCGTTTTTGCTGGCAGAGTGCTCAGGCCACCACGGGCACCCCCCAACATGAGTGACATTGAGCTGGCCATGCCCATCCTGGTCACACCCAACCCAGCCCCCAAGGTAAAACACAACCCTGATGCAGCCCTCAATGAAATCAAGTTTGACACCCCTGACCTAGACTGTTCCTTGCAGTTTTCTTGGCAAGATTTCAGAAGTGGTTTACCTAGGGCTGAGAGAGAGTGTGGCTGGTCTATTGTGTGGCAGTATATTTATTTTTGAGGATAAGGATCCTCCTCCCAGGTTTGATAATTTACATTTACATTTGGAAGCATTAATCATCTTATTAGCAGGGCTGTGCAGTGCTTCAGAATTAATTCAAAAACAGGAACAGGGATCTAAATCCATCACTTCTCTGCAACTCTTAAAACTTCTGCGTCTTTCCATTGCACATCCCTGTCAGGTAGCATCTGCTTCTAAATCAGAACTACATGCAGTCCCACTGAAAATTAGTTATTTGTTACTAGCTTTTAATATTGCTGATTAATTATTGAAAAGCTTGTTTGAATCCTAGTGAGTTTTGAATGCATGCAGTTTCTTCTTGCCTACAATGCAGAGACCAAATGCTCAAATACAATTTGAAAAACTGGCTTATTTGGGCAGCAATCTTGTGACTCTTGGAGACCCAGGATTAGAGGGAAGATTCCATCCTCAAATAGAAAAATCCAGTGACAGTTGGACATTGGATGGTGATGACTGAAAGGGGAAGATGAAGACTAGATCACACTCACAACCCAGAGAGCTATCTACATTAGCCTGAGAGCTAGTCTAAATAAATTATTGTTCATTGTTCAAAATGGGAAGGAAATAAACAAGAGAAAGAGCTCAAAGAGATCACAAATCTCTTCCTCCTCATTCTCATCTTGCCAGTTTAGAATTTTTGTGTTCAATCCAGTAACATTTTGGTCTAGTGGTTAAGGCACTAGGTTGGAAAATGGGAGACCTTAGCTATGAAAGCCAGCTGAGTGATTTTGGGCCAGTCCCTCTCTCTCTCTCTCAGCCCAATTCACCTCACAGAGTTGTTGTGCGTAAAATAGGAGGAGGAAGAAGTATTGTATGTGTTCATCATCTTGAGTTATTTGTAAAAACAATAAGGGTTGGAGATAAATAAATAAGCAAAATAAACAAGACAAACATGAAGAAAATAATAGTTATTATAAAATAAAATATATAAATCTGATAATATTAGCTTAAATACTGTGTTTCCCCCAAAACAAGACCCTGTCTTATATTTCTTTGAACCCCAAAATAAGTGCTTGGCCTTATTTTCAGGGAGGTCTTATTATTTTGGGGCGCGTGGAGCAAGATGTGGCTTTTCGTGCCATCTTACCTGATTTCCAGCTCTGTCTCCCTAACCCTAACCTAAGGAAATGGAGGGGACCAGCTGCGCATTCATTTTAATATTTTTGGAGAGGGCTTATTTTCGGGGAAGCAAGGTAGCAAAACTCTCTTAGAATAAATGATGACCTAAAAGCTAAGCCACAATATACAATTTCCCATCACCACCAAGGAATGATAAAATAAGGCTTTCAACTATTTTCTGAAACTTAAAATAACTTCCCTATCATTTCCTTTCTATCAGTTTGAAACAAATGTTTCTAGACCTGAAGGGTTTTCCTTCAGATCTCAGGATAAAAAAATATTATGTAACTGAAGTCATTTTCCCTAAATAATAAGGGATCAGCTTTAAAATGGGATTAGACCATTGTGAAGAACATTATATAAAGTAAGGAAAACAATAAACCAATGCTCTTGTCTTGCTTATGGGTTTCCCAGACATGCCAGACTTATCAATATAGGAACAAATAGATTTTAATTTTATGTATGAAAGCTATTTTTGTCATGTTAATTTAGGGTTACCTTATGGACAAATTGCATGGACACCATTGATATTGGACCAGCCAAAGTTCTAAAACAGTTTTAAAAAACAATTCCACTGTAAGGCTCATTACAAGGAGGTTACCGATCATACACATATGGTGGAAAGCTTGATGCCATCTGGAGGATAGTGTAATTGACAAACAGTGTTGATGATATAAAGCATTTCAGGGAATAGCTGCTAAATCCACACTATCAAGAGCAGACAAAATAGCTAAGCAGATCTTCACTTCGTAGGTTAGCCCCTTTCTCCAGACAGCAAAAGTAGATTGTCATCATTATACATGTCATCCACAATAGCAAAAACTACCTTCTAAAACAATAACGGTGCACCGAAATCAATCCAATTTTTACACCTTGAAAATGATTCTGGTTACTTCATTTCAGGTAGATTCCATTACTTTTAACTTGACACAGAAGACATTATCCTCAGTACTGTCCCTATGGGATTATCTAATAAAATGTTATTTAACCGACTTTATGAATTTTCTAGGCAAAGTGCTTTTTTCAAGGGGACAATAATGGAAAATGAATCGTATTTCAGAAAGAACTAAATAGGAAAATAATAATTATCATATCAGTGTCAGTTTGTCAAGAACATCCCAACGGCAGGTTTGAATTTTTCTATGCATTAGGCAACAGTGATTATTAAACAGAAAATTATTCTGAAAACAGAAGACATTTGCAATGAATATGCAAAGACTACTGTAGCACCCAACTGCTATTTCATAAAAAAAAAAGCTTGCGCAATAAACATCAGCAATCAAATAAAGCTAACCTCCACATTCCAGAAAAACTGTACATGGTGCTTACACAACGAGGTAAATCGGGAGGCTTGAGTCCATCCATGCGAACGACAAGTGCTGGAACACCAAAAAGTACAAGGTATTTCACATAAAAAAATAGGACCTGGGCTAGTGCAAGGCCACCTGTAAGAATGCAAGAGAAAAATGCTCTACTTTAGTATATCATCGTAATTTTTATCGTCCTCTTTTTTCTAAATATGCTACTGTGTTTTTACAAATGCACTTTATTAAAGCATACAGTATGTCTTTTTTTCTGCCTGTTTGTGCATCAGATACGCACAATCTCTACCTCAGAGTAAAAGTACCAAGCTCAGAGAGGACCAAGGACCACACAGTTCAACTCTAAGCTACAAATATTCTCTTCTATAAATACTGTACCTCTTGGACAGATGCAGGAGAGACCAACTTAGAAGAATTTGGCAAATTCATAGTGAAACTGAAGTGGTTCACACATAGAATTTCCATAAAATGAAGATAAATGTAGGCCATTTTTACCATGTATCATGAAAAATTACAGCCTGTTTCACAATACATTTGGTTTTTAAAATAAGGGAGCCAACTCACAGCAAACCACTAGCTTTAGGGAAAAAAAGTGAGGGAACGTGAATCACATTTCACAAGTCAGTCTAGAAGACCCAGACTTCTTTGTCTACTTTGCTGTACTTTTCAACTGAAAACTGGAAAATAAATTTCCAAATTTATTTTTTCATTTGAATAGAATGTTTGCTCAGGCCCTCATTTGCCCAGTTACTTTTTTCAAAACACTTTTTCTAAAACACGGGTGTCAAACTCGTTATGTCACGTTACTGTCACGTTGCCGTCACGTGACATTTCGTGACATTTTCCCATTCACGGAGCTGGACAGGGCGTGGCCTGAGTGTGACGCATCTTGCCCGTGGGCAGCCAGTTTGACACTGCTATTCTAGAACAAGGCTGAAATTTTATTTATGGAACAATATATGATTTTAAAATCATCAATGCAAAAGTTGTAATAGGGTTTTTTTAACTATTCATTTCTACTTATCATTATGCAGTTAGGAATACAGGAGGAATATAATACTTCCATAATATAACTAGGATTTCTAGATTGAAATGGTTATAATAAGTAAATATTGATTTTCATCTCAGTGTAAATCAAGACATGGATCTGAAAGATAAATATTTGCCCTCCAAGAACTATAAATCTTCATGTGCCCTAAATATTAAGTCAATACTTCATATGTTCAGTGTTATTACAGATACTGCTTTACTTTTGCACCTAAATTTCTTTTAGCCTTTAATATTGTGCTGCTTCAAAGATATGTGACTCAGGGGTGGGAGGGTGGGGCGGGATGGACAGGATAAATGCTGCAATGTCTGAAGAGTCTTTAAAATACTCAGCTATATTCCCTTTTCAGTGTATTCTCATGGGACGGTAACCTGCAGTCTGAGGGATTGGTCTACAACATCTATCAATGTTCATGACAGCAAAAGCTAAAAATATGGAGTTCAACAACATTTGGGGATAGCCCTCTTCTATTTACATAAACTAGACTACTGTAATTCATGTTTCTTCACATGTCAACCACGTATATTCTACAAATTGCAATGACAGGCATGAGTGTCAGTCATTTGCATCCTTCTACAGCATTTATAATATATTGTTGACCATCTTTAAAGCGCTCCATGGCTTAGGGCTGGGGTACTTACAGGACCGCCTTCTGCCGCCAATTGCCTCCCATCGGCCAGTTCGCTCCCACAGAGAGGGCCTCCTCATGGTGCCATCAGCCAGACAATGTCAGCTGGGAACCCCCGGGGGAGAGCCTTCTCTGTGGTGGCATCTACCCTCTGGAACGATCTATCCCCAGAGATACGATCTACCCCCAGAGATACTGATCCCAGACCTCCGGACTTTTTGTCAGGCCCTTAAAACTTATTTCTTTCAGTTAGCCGGGCTGGCCTGATTCTATGTCGGTTTTAAAGTTTGATACTGATTTTAAATTGAAATGTTTTAAATTATGGGCCAAATTTCATTTAATTATTTTTAAAACTATTTTAACTTTTGTGTACAAATGTTTAATTTGGCTGTTCACTGCCCTGAGTCCGAAAGGAGAAGGGCGGTATAAAAATCGAATAAATAATAAAAATAATAATAATATTATTGGTAAAGGTCATGAAAGTACAGATTTGTATTGCATTTGTATTGTATTCTGTTCTACCCCACTTGCCTTATCCAAAATATTGATGTATTAGTTGCACTGTTATACCCCTAACAGGGAATAGGAAGTACATAGCCTCTTTAACACAGTGCTCATCAATTTTAGGTAGTATCTTTCCCATCCTCTACTAGGCCCAATATTTTCCAAGGCTTCATTTTCTAAAAGCATACAGAATACTTTCAAGCAATGGTAGCAAATACAACACTTATCTTAAGGCTGAATAATACATGAAACAGACACTATTGGATGGATATGAAATATCTTATAATATTTCTAATGATTAGATGGCTTTTCTTTTTGAGATCCATAAACCAGACCTTTCCAAGCTGCTTGTGCTGCTTGAAATGAATGAGAATTGCTTACATGTATTAAATGTGATAATTATGGCAACATGCCCAAAACCCTTATTTTGTTTACAGACTTGTTGTCTATACTCAGAAAAGCTTCAGAAATCAGATAGACAGACAGACAGATTCCCCCCTCCTGAAAGAAACACATACTGTTGGAAGCTGCTGTCCAAAATTGCTCAGAAAGCCTTGGGACCATGGTACTTAATTGTTTTATTGCCAAATGTCTTTTCAATTCTGGAGTAGAAAATATCTATCAGAGATGCTAGGGCTGGGCAGGTATTATTGCTTTGACCTTTGGTGGATAAAGCTTTTTGTGTACAACAAAACATTCTTTGCTACTTTAGGAGGTTGCATGGATCATTATCCAAGCCACCTCTGAAATTTCAAGGTTCAGAGGAAGCCCAATTGTTCATCTCCATGACAAGATAGCTCAAACTTGGGCCTTTAGAGAACTTCTCTTCAGAATGGAACTTAGATAGAAAACATTAACCTCTTAGTTACTGTATTTTTCAAACTATAAGATGTTCTGAAGTATAAGACGCACCTAGCTTTTGGAGAGGAAAACAAGGGGGGGAAATCTGCCTCTGCCTCCCAGCAATTTACCTCCTTGCAGCAAACAGCAAACAGTATGGTCAGCTTCAGCACAGCCTGATTTAGCACAAGCAGCTGATTGGTGGTTGGATTGGCCTCCCAGAATACTGCCTATCAGTTATTCCAGGCTGCAGGGATCACCACTGCCCATTGCCGCCCTTGCCGCCCATCACTGCTGATGCCTATCGCCACCTCTGCATGCCCCATTTTCGGCCTCCGCACGTCCCATTTTTGTCCCATTTCAGGTGGTGGGGATCGCTGCAGCCGCCTATCCCCGCTGCCTGGAACGGGCCAAAAACGGGATGTGCGGAGGCCGAACATGGGGCGCACGGAGGTGGCAAAAGGCAGCAGCAGTGATGGGCAGCGACAGGTGATGGTGATCCCTGCAGCCTGGAACAGCTGATAGGCGGTATTGTATTTTCAAATACTATTCACTGATTCAGTAATCTTTCAAAAAAATTTTTTTAAATACTTTTACTTCATGTTAACATTTCCCAGCAGTAACAATTCATTACTTTGAATCAATTCATTTTCAACTTTTTACAAAAATCAAGGTTCTATTTCCATATATTCTATTTCACAAACATTGTATCATTCACAGCTGTTGCATTTTCCTAATGTCATACAGATAGTTGATTTCTTTTTTAGGATTAAGGGTTAAAGTGTAGCAGCCACTACTAAAAGCATTAACAATGTCTTATTTTTCAGAATTATATTCTTACCAGAAAACATTAATTGTTTTTGTTAGATATGAAACATTCACTGGAATTTACTTTACTTACTTACTTATTTACTTATTAGACTTATATAGCCACTCATTTTATATACAATAAATCCTGAGCAGCTCACAACAGTAACCATTAAAAACATAAAAAGTACACAATAATCCTATACTGCACAAAATGAGGTGGCAACGATGTAGTCTCTAAGTAGGTTTCCTATAAAGTTACTGAAGGATAATCTAGGAATAAGTTTTTGTACATTCATTTCGATTCTCCTTCTAGTATTTCTCTTCTCAAAATGGAATTTATATAACACTTTCAACTCTGCATTTCCAATTTTGACTGTATTAGTGTCTTATACATTTTTGAAGAATATACATTTGTACTTTTATAAAACATATTAAGGGCACATTCAGATTTTATAAGTGATCCATTGCCTTGATTAAACCCATTTTTTTAAAAAGAAGTCTCAATCTGCAAGCTCCTTATCCAATTAATTAATTCAGTTCTGAATATCTCTCAAAACTAATTCTTAACAGATTCTTATGTGATTCCTTGTCCTCAACATACATGGAGCAAGCTTATTAGTCAATTTACAGGTAATTTTAATATTTTCTAATTTTTCCCAGTATCTTCTTTGGTTTTCCATTATTAAAGATATTATGTATTTAACCTGAAATGTGTGAAGGTACTAGTAAAAAATAGTACTAAAGAAACAAATTATTTTTCTACAACTTCTTTTTCTTAACAGAATCAAATTATCTTTAATGATCAGCACAACAGAATTACTTAGAGAAATGTCTGACAAATCACTACTATTTTTCTTAACCAGAACTTCTCCAGTTACATACAAAACATCATCAGTTGTTGACAGTGGGTGGATGGATGGATGGGTGGCTGTGGAGCAGAATATATAAAAACTACTTTATTCAAACCAACAAATCTGTTTTATTTGTCTCATTGCTCTGTCCAATATTATGAAGAACACAATTGTTTTGAACTGGCCCTCTGCAAAAGATTGAGATATATTGGCTTAAAATTCCCTAGGTAGGTTCCATGTCTGTGTTATTGCTTCAATGTGCAAAAAAAGGTTGAAGTGACTTTTGGCATGTTGGAAATTATTGAGAGTCTGAAAAGGCCCATCAGTTATGCTTAGGTCAGTTTGTAGTGACCTAAACAATTCTGAAATACAGTTCAGAAGTTCTAAAAGTTTTGCGAGCAGCAGAGTAAAAAATAGGAATGGGAGCTTTTGAGACTTTAGAACTCAAGATTGTGTTATTCAACTCCTCTTTCTCCGAAATGATCTCAGCACTTTGTGGATATATTTTCAAGCAGACAAGACATGAAGGCTTCATAAAATGTATAATATGCTAACTATCTTATTGTACACAAAGCCTTTCACATAATTTTGGATACAGATGTTTTACACTATGAGAAAATGGCATTGATTTCATATAGTGTAATTTAATTCTAAATACATTCTAGAGTTCTAAAGATGTTTCTTACTTGTGGAATAAATAACATGGCAATTTATATTCAAGATCAAAACATAGCTGTGAGATACACCATGGACATATTTATATACAGTGGCTCTTGGCTGGAACTCCTTCACAGTATTCTACTCTAGTCAATTATTTTCAATAGTGCTTAAAATATTATGCATCAAACCAGCTGCTGATGGATTTACTTCCAAAAAGATTTTTATATTTTATTGGGTTGAAGCTATAGTCTTTTCTTGGCATGCTCTTTATATATGTTATGATTCCATTCTTAACATAATCAGAAAAAATGCTGAGTTCGTACTGTCAGGATTTATTGGTCTTTCACATTCAGCAGCATGTCCCTTCTTGTATTTTTGCAAGAATGTTGCCAACAGAGAAAAAGGTTCTATGGGATCTATCTGAATACACCTCATGATCTCTAGGATCTAAACAAAGAATCAAGGTCAATTTGACTTTGACAGTTCTTTTAAGCATCTGCTTCCATCTGCCTTAAACTCTTTGGGCACAATTTTGTGAATGGTCTGCTCATGGGAGTGCTGGAGATAGGGTTAGAGTTAGAAGAAAAATTACTTATAAAGACTAGACAATGCAAAATAAAGCAACCAAGTCTTGGTTACTCAATCTTTGGCTAAGCCTGCTATAAAAAGTAATCTTTCTACTCTGGTTGAAATCAGGCAGGAAAAGTTTTGACCCCTTAATGGAAGGTTTCCATTATTCCAGCAGAGACCTGAAGATCTTATGTACGTGGGAATGAATCTGAAGAAATGGGCTGGTGTAAAGCCTTATGAAATCAGAAAAGCAAGAATAAGATCCTTTCCAAATACATGTCTTTAATGCTAGTTTATGGCAAAAGAAGATTTTTGAAAACTAAAATCAAATTCCCAGCCCTAATTATAGTGAATAAATTAAAGTGGAGTCTCGTTGAAATGTATTTTCTCGTGTCTCTCACATCTGGACTGTGTTGCCTTTTCTTATATAAACCAAACACCTCAACCCCCACTTTTCACAGTTTCTCCCATAACAGCTTCAGAATCTGTCTTCAGAACTTGTTGCCCTGAGAGTGTTTGCAAATGAAAACAATCATGGCGGCAAGCTATTTATTAAGTGCCTGCAGTGCTTACAAATGTTTATTATGTGACTTTTGCTAATGGAGAAAGGACATACTCTATACCATCCATGATGGAGAGAAAGTTTGCTCCTGCAGCATTGACCCTTAAAGATACCCATGAAGCTGGATAAGATGTCCTGACAAAAAAAAAACACACAAAAAAAACCAACAAAGAGTTTTGACAATATTAAAGCAAGTACAGAAAAAAGGAACAAACTTTTGCATGTAAATACTTCCTAAGTATATAACTAGATATTAAAAATAATTTTAATAAAGCAGAGCTATGAGTTCAAGGGAAAATATGATGATGGTCAAAGTGGAGCTACAGGCATTTGTTGGCAGTCTGCCTAGTCACACAGAGCTCCCACTAAACAATTCCATAAGCTTTACAAAATTCCAGGTACATAAGTCACCTAAATGAATTAGAGACCCACAATGAATAAGGCCAAAGAGACCACAATGAAAAGCAATAGGCTTGGCTGAATTCACTTCAGCTTTACTAGGAAGAGAAATCTTACTCTTTCAAATATAAGTTTGACCCAACCTATTGGCTTTCTTCCCATAGGTGTTTTTAACAGAGGATAGCTTCTGTGATTGGGTTTTTTTTGTTTTTTTTTTTTTGCTATTAGCCTAACAAAGGTGGAAGACAGTACTGTTTATGGAGAACTCTAGAAAGTACATGAAAAAATACACTGAAATGTATTTCACACTGAAACACTGTTCAAAGACATATTTAATCAGGGCTGTTGAATCAGGGCTAGGGGGGAAATCACAAAATATAATAATTAGAAGAGTGTAGGGCAGGGATCTCCAACCTTGGCAACTGTAAGACTTGTGGAGTTCAACTCGCAGAATTGGAGTTGATGGGAGTTGATTGGGAGTTGATGTCCACAAGTCTTACAGTTGCCAAGGTTGGAGACTCTTGGTGTAGGATAACTATCTTAATGTACCTTAAAATCATCATTTTAAATACTCTCTGTGCTATAGTACAAATACATATTTTATTTTCATAAGCCTACGCACTGAGGGTCACAAAGATGGTGATGGGAAAAAGAAGAGCTGGGTCAAAATCCAGCTGCCATGGAACTACTTTGTTTCACCCACATCTCTCAGCTAATATTTCTCAACTTAAGTATATTAGATGGGACTGATGATGATAATCTGTTTCTATAAAGCAACCATCATATTTTAATCTAAGGATATTTATAGCCCTTAGGCAAAAAGTATTTGCATAGTACTTGAACTGCGCTAGATCTCATTAAATATCTTGTGCCAGGGTTTGTATTTTCTTATTTCAAAATTCTTCTTGCCCAGCATTATTTGAACAACAGCAGCAAATTCATTCCTTTGTTAATAGTTCATTAAAATGTCAATGAATGCAGAGACACCAAAATCTTCCATTAAAAAAAATAGAAACTTTAAAACCGAATTTAAAAATAATTTGCTGGCTTATTAGTCTATAAATTAAAGATATCAGCCAGAGCATTTCATATTAATTCTGAATTAAGAATGATTATTCTTCAATTTTAACAATAAAAATGAATAGTACTATTTAATGCTTGAAAGGGTTCCAAGCAGTGATATACATCATTCCTTTCTCAATATGACCAAAGTATAATGCAAATTCATACTTTTTTATTCCATAGGGCTACGTAGCTATGGCATTTAATATAATTTTTTTTAAAAAATGCAAATTACTATCAACTGGTTGTGCTAATCACTTTTAGATGTACAACAAATGTAGATTGAGGCATGTTTATTCATGCTTTCATCTCATAAAACTATATTACATGAAACTGCCTATGAAAGAAGAAGCAGTACTAGCTGAAAAGACAGCTGCTAGATTAGTGCTTGGGACAAACTATCAGGAACAAATGGTGCCAAATTTCAAAAATAATTAATAGTTGTCAATTTGATGTTGGTGCTGGAATTAAGCTCAAGGCACAGAATTAAGCTCAAGGCACAGATGTTATCTAAGGACGAAATCCAATTGTCTCCCCTAACTTCTACCTAAGACTGGGAGTTGTTAGAGGGAAAAACAAGCCTTAACTCTTAAAACTATTAAGGAAGCTCTATCCCCAGATGTCATCCATTTCTCCAGATACTATCTATGCTAGTACATAGTTGACTAAATGTTCTGCCCTTTAAAGGAGAACTAAAGTACATGACCAGTGAACCAATACAGGAGCCATCTCACATCTACTCTATTTGGGAAACATACAGGATAATTCTTGGAAAAATTAGTACTTCACCCATGCAGCACCTTTCTCTCTTGAAGACACAGGCAATGTCGAGTTTATCTTGATGTCACTCCTGAACTTAGTGGGGTTGGCTTCTACTTGTTTTGATGTTGTCAAGTAGAACTTACTAGTGGTCAGAGAATAATTATCAAAGACTAGTTACCAACTCATGTCTTCTGTCTTTACCCTCATTTCCTTGGAAATTTTCATGTATGAAAAAAGGATTTGGGACTTATTTCATAATGTATAAAGCTGATGAGTAGTCACATTCACTCCCATGGCCTTACTCCATGGAAAGTATTTTGAAGGCTATTTGCCTTCAAGGGTAATTTGCCATGCTTTCTCTTCTTCCCCCACCACCAAAGGGAAAAGCAAGAAATGATTACAGGTAGTCCTCAACCTACAGTCACAATTGAGGGTCCTTGATACTCTCTGAGCTTGGTAGTTTTCTTCCAGACATTTCATTACCCAAACTAGGTAACATCAGGGATGGGCTGCTGGGGGTTTGCAGGGGTTCTGGAGACCCGCTAGCTAAGATTCTGTGCAGTTCAGAGGCTCGAGGAAAGCCTCTGGAGCCTGGGGAGGGCAAAAACGCCCCCACCCGCCGTGGTGCAGGAGGATGGTGCTGGGTGGGCGTGGCCACACCCCATGGCCACGCCCACCCAGCAACCGAGCAGAGAACCCCTTGCTAAAATTTTTGAAGCCCACCCCTGGGTAACATCATCAGTGCTTTTTCCTTTATTGAAAGCACAATTGAGCCCAAAATTTATGCGGCTAAGCAAAGCAGTTAAGTTTTGCCCCATTTTACAACCTTTCTTGTCACAGCTGTTGAGTGAATCACTGCAGTTAAATCAGTAACACAGTTGTTAAGTGAAACTGGCTTCCCCGTTGACTTTGCTTATCAAAAGGTTGCAAAAGGCGATCACATGAACCTGGGATACTGCTACCATCATAAATACATTCCAGTTGCCAAGCATCCAGATTTTGATCACATGACTATGGGGAATGATGCAATGGCTGTGTGAAAAAACCCATTCAGAATAGCAAGGTTCTGTTACCATAGCTTTACAATAAAAGTTATCAGTAAGAATAACTTTGATTTCCTAGCCCGGTCTATCTCGAACAGCCGACATACTAATTTGGCAATGTATTTTGCACGAACTCTTATTCTTCATTGAGAACACTCTTACTTGAAGAAAAATCTCTATTGCTCCCACTCATCTTTTGATTTATTCTATTATTCCTATTATGTCTAATTAGTGAATATAAGTATACATGCACTTGTATTAAATTAGTGGTGGTGATAATGATGTTTTAAAGAAATCCTGTGTCCCACTTTCTTTGCCATATCTGCACATGTACAATGTAAAAACTTGTGCAAAAATTGGGAAACCAACCAGATTTTCTAATTCTGGATTTCCAACCCAGATTTCCAACCCAAATTAGAAATGAGGAGGGAAAGAGAGAGAGAGAGATCCTTTTTTGATGACTCTGTGTTGTCTTAATTTGGTTTTCACCCAGGCTGCTTTTATAAATTTGTTTAGTAATCAACATATAAATTTCTTTAGCTTGTTCTTGAATGCCATGGCTGTAACCTGTTCTGAGCATCACTTCTGACTTGGAGAATATTAGTGTAGTCCCAAAAGTGCTTTTTCAAAAGGCAACTGGACTTTGTTTTTCCTTGAAGACATTTTGCTTCTCATCCAAGAAGCTTCTTCAGTTCAGTTGCTTTTTGAAAAAAGCACCTTTGGAAGAGCCATGACCTGGATGACTGAAAATCTCTATGGACAAATCTTAATGTAGGCAAATCTACTTTCTGATCTATTAACACAGAAAAAGCAGGACAAATATTTTTAAATGCTGGCATACTATTGTAAGGATAAAAAGGAGACAGAGACAAAATCCAAATATTTCATAGAAAGCTCCTTGTAAAGGATAACTAAAAATCTAATACAGAAGTTACTATGAGGATTCATTAAAAGTACAATTCACTTTACAATTCCAAGTAGATGCATTTTCTTTTATCATATATCCGGATTTTGCTCTATTTTTATGGAAAATAAGCAATACCATTTTTCCATCCTCCATTATAAGTATTATGCAAATAAAATAAGAGATAAAGCAAAATCACAACATTGCTGTCTAATTATATTAATTCCGAGGGACTCACTGGGCTTAGTTCCATAATTATTTGAATTCCTAGTATTTAGGGGAGAAAAGCAAAATTATTTATATGTTATTTCTTTTAGAAATTATAAAAAACTGTATATTAAAACTGGAAAATGTGACATTATTTTTGGCAAGATAAGTTGCATATTTCAATTATTGCTTGCAATAATTAAGCGCAAAGGAATCTCATAAAAGAAAGAAAGTAACGGTCCCAAATCGGAAGCAGTTAAAACATAAAAGGATCATGTGTCATATCAAAACCATCTGTTTGGCAAGACAAACAGGAAACCTTAAATCAGTTGGCAGAAAAAGAAAAGACTAAAAAAAAGATCCTGATGGATTGTAGAAAATAAAATATCCTACAGTCTGGAAGCTGCTATTGAAAACAGTCTCATTCATATAGGGAGGGCTGGATCTGTATTCTTTATACCACTTTTTCCCAGACATCGATTTATTCTTTAGGATAAGAAATTATCAACAATATCCTGATTTTTATTTCAGATTAATGTAATATATCCCATCATTTATGCATTTTAAACAGAAATTATGTCAGCAACTAAACTAATTTCATTGCCTAAACAGGATCCTGAACTCTCAGGTTTTTTTCTTCTGTTCAATCATGTCTGATTCTTGGAGACTGTCTAGGCAAGTCCCTGAAGTTTTCTTAGCAAGGTTTTTAGAAAGAGGTTTGCCATTGCCTCCTTCCTAGGGCTGAGAGAAAATTACTGGTCAAGATTACTCAGCTGGCTTTGTGTCTAAGGCAAGACTAGAACTCATAGTCACCCAGTTTCTAGGTTGATGCCTTAACCACTACACCAAACTGGCTCTCAAACTCCTAATAAGGATTAGAAAAGCATTCCAAAATTTCTCAAATACAATGGGAGGTACAGTCTACCTCATAACAACTGCTCAACAAATGGCCACATTTCCAAATCTATAAGCATCAATTACTAGCATTCATTTTTTTATTAAAGATCTGTTTTTCACAAAGTTAAATTAATTTTTTGAATTAATTTAATGAAGTGAACATAATGAACAAATTTTTATGTCTATAAAAAATAATAGCAAATGAGAATAGTATTGATTTAATTATTGGTTCCCCTTAGAAGCTAAAAGATATAACTGGACTTTAGTGATCTCTCAAGCAGAATGTTTAATTGGTATCACAGGAGTCTCCAATCTCATAATTAGTCACTCAGCCTATCTGTATGGAGAAAAGTACTCTCTCAGGCATTTTGTGCAGCACAATGAACATGGACTACAGAGTGGTGCGGTGGCCTAAAGGTGAAGCTCCCGCCTTACAATCAGGAGGCTGTAAGTTCGAACCTAGGTAGAGGCAGATATTTCTCTCTCTGGGCCCAATGAGAATATATCTATCCAGCCAGTAAACACTCAACTCCATTCAGTTGCCCCGACTCCACCCAGATGCAAGGGACTATGGGATCATTAAAAGACCAAAAAAAAAATGAACATGGACCACAGAAAGAAAAACAGAGTTGCCAAAGGGGAAAAAAGAAGACGGCAATAGCCAAACATGATAAACCATCTCCACAATCATTTCTTCATGTTCTTGTGATCATAATTTAAGGTCCATGGGACTGTAGCCCACCTGCCAGGACAAAGCTGCAAGAGGAAAATAGACTCCAGATTGAACAGAAGTATAGTTTGAAAGATGGAGAAAGAACCAAGGAAATTTCAAAATAGATTCTGGCTGACCTCCAAAACTTTTGGACCAAAATCAAGGTCAAATACAACAATGTCAACTCAAAGCATCCTTCATTGTCTGACTGAAAGACCTCCCTGATAGAAGACCCAGGAAAACCCTACTTCTGGAAGACAGACACAAAAAAGCCAGACTGGAGTTTCTTTAAATGCATATTCTTCTGGCAGGATATCCATTGGACATATGAAACAAAATTAGAGTGTTTTGGTACATCATAAGAGTTCTATGGAAAATTTATACTTTTTTTAAAAAAGGACACCATTCCTACTATGAAACATGGAGGAGGTTCCACAATGCTACGGTTGCTTTGCTACCTTTTAAATTGCATGCCTTGAATCTGTGGAGGGTGCAATGAAATAAGAAGACTACTAAGGCATTCTAGAGCAAAACGTAATGCCCAGTGTTTGAAAGCTCTCCTTTAGTTGCCTCTCACAGGTCCTCCAGCAGAATAAGGATCTAAAAAAATTGCATCTTAGAAAATCCAAGAATGGTTGAAAAGTAAAAAATTCTGAAGTAGCCTGTTATGAATCCTAATCAAAGTCCTATAGAACATCTATGGAAAGAGCTAAAACTCACAGTTGGAAGAAGGAACACATCAAACCTAAGACAATTGGAACCATTTGTTCAAGAAGAATGTGACAAATTACCAGTTGACAAGAGTTGATGTTGCAAAAAAGTGCTTGATTGTAGTTATTGCCTAAAAAAATGTGCTGTGAAATAATAGGTTAGGTGCCGTCATTATTTCCATGCCTTTTTTTATTATTATTTACAAGAATATGTTAAGTCATACATCAAAAGCAAAATGCCTATTCTTTGGATTACGGAGTTAAAATATTGGATATCATTTACTTGTGTCTCTTTCAATTTATTTCACAACAAATTGAGATTTCTGGGGGGGGGGGATGAGCGTAACCATACCTGTGGCCAGATTTGTACTTCTAAGACATGAAAGTCATCTCAGCTACCTAGCTAAAACTAGTAGGCTTCTGTACTGGGCAGCAGTGATACAGGAAGATGCTGGAAGGAAATGATCACAATGGAAAAGACATCATCTCATACCATGTTGGAGAAAGCAACGGTAAACTAGAAAGCCACAAGGACATGAAATATAGAATGATTAATGATACAGTACTGGATGAAGGTCCTCCCCTACTGAATAGCATTCAAATGCTACTAAGGAAGAACTAATAATCTCTCAGAGTACTGGTGTGTTTACATCATGACAAAATTAAAGCCTTTAGGATGTCTAGTTGTTGATGTTGCCATGTAGGTAAAGAAAATCTGAACCTAAATGTGGAGTGAATATGGGAAACTCAAATTGTGAAAGATGAAATAGATAGTCTACAATCTGACACACTACCAAGTGTGAAATGGACTAGAATTGGACCTTTTTAACCACAATAACTTACTGTTTACTATTCAAGATATGAAAAATGAGAATTAATGGTATTATTTTCATAGTTTTCATAGGAAGGATATAACAAGGACAATATTTGGGAACAAATGTTATCAATTAGAGTTTGTGGACAACACTTTAATATGATTATTCAAGTTCATGCAGCAAGCACTGATGCGGAAAAAGAGGAGACTGATTAATTTTACGGCCAGGTTCAATCTGAAATTAAAAGAAAATCAAAGAAGATGTGCTGCTTATGGCTGGAGAGTAGAGTACCAAAGTTATTAAGGTGGAAAACATACAGTAGTTGGATTCCACAGCCTAGGAATTCAACATGAAGCAAGAAAATGACTTCTCCCGTTCAATGATTTCCTAATCACTAACACAATCTTCAATAGCCAAACTGATACTTGTATACATTGCACTGCTCTGCAATATCTTTAATTTCACATGCTAGCAAAGTAATTATATTTAATGCTGATAGATGCTAGATAATTGAAAAAGTCACAGAATATCAGAAAGAAGTCAATATGTACTTCATTTATTATAGAAAGATCTTTGGTTATGCCAAACATATTAAGCTGTGGAATATCCTCAGGAAAATGGCAATTCCATTTGAGCTCTGGTGGCTCAGCAGACTAAAGCAGTGTCATTAAGTGTTATTAAGATCAGCTGCCTGAAATTACTGCAAATTCAAATCCCATCAGGCTCAAGATTGACTCAGCCTTCCATCCTTTCTAAGGTAGGTAAAATGAGGACCCAGATTGTGGGGGCAATAAGCTGACTTTGTATAAAATATACAAAAGTATGAAGGCTATTGCTTAATGCATTGTAAGCCGCCCTGAGTCTCCGGAGAAGGGCGGCATATAAATCAATTTTTTTAAAAAAATCCAGTACATCTCACTGTCCCCATGAGAACGTATACACAGGCCAGAAGCCACAGTCTGTCTGTCTGGAACAGAACAAAGCAGATTCCAGATTAGCAAAGGATTGCAACAAAGCCACATACTTTCCCATTATTTATTCAGTCCATATGCTGAATGTATCAAGGGAAGCTGGATTGGAAGAAGATGAGTGTGATTTTAGAATTGGAAGAAGAATCATCAATAACCTGCATTATGCAGATGATGCTACTCTAACAGCTGAAAATGCAAATTATCTGGAAGCTCTAAGTAATACAAATTAAGGAGCACAGTGGAAAAATGAGACTAAAAAGATCAAATTAACGACAACAGATACAATAAACAGTCTTAAAATTGACAATGAAGATATTGAAGTGGTGGGTAAATTCTGCCATTTGGGATTGACAGTAAAACGACCAGTAATCAAAAATTGACCAAATATTAGAACTTGGGAGGGTAGCAATAAAGGCTTTGAAAAAGATATTCAGATGCCATAACATATCTATACCTACAAAAGCACTTCTGCCTAGAGAAGACTCTACCAGTGGGAAAAATGGAAGAGTAGAAGAGGATGATCATCAGCAAGATGGATGGACTTGATTACAGCCTGCACAGTGGTACTTCGGTATTCATTGTTAATTGGTTCCGGGAGACACAATGAATACCAAAAATAATGAATACCCCAAAAATTTTTCCCATAAGGAATAATGTGAGTCACAAAACAGATGACCATGACAAGTTATAATCAAGTACCAAACAAATGATGAGTACCGGGTCAAATTTTTCATGTTGAAATGCACAGACTATCAAATTCAATGGGTTTCAAAGCAATTGAGTACCAAAGTATCAAGGTACCACTGTACAATATACAGTATATGAGTAAAAACCAAACATATAGCCAGCCTTTAAAGGATTTCAACATAGAACATGATAAACTGTGTTGAGAAGGGGAGGAGCGATACACTTTGAGGTAAAGAATCTATTGCACTTCTGCTGAGATAACTACTAGTGGCTGGCTCATGTTGTCTATGCTGATACAAGAACTTGAGTAGTCACATGGGCCATTCTTTGAGTGGCAAATTACTTTGATCAAGCACCACACTTGGTAGAGCAAGAGTATAAACAGATGAAAATTGATGAGGGTGATTAAATACTTATGCTCCCTTTGTTATTTCTCTGCTTAATTTCTCTTTTTCTAACCTAAGCATGCAGCTTCCCTAGCATGGAAAGCTTAAATAGAACTCATTCCTAGTAGCCCAATGAAGACATAGATACATTACTGCTTCCCTTAGTGAGAAGGCAATGTTAATCATCTGTGGATATCTCTAATTCATTTGTGTTGAAACCAAGCAATGTTCAAAAAAAGTAATTATTTGAATCAATAAACCCATGTTGAAACCCATTCTGTTGCTTCTGTTATTGGTGAGCCCACTGGGGTCATAGATTCTACACTGAGTTAGGATTAGCCACCTAATAAATACATACTGTAACAATCAATTCTATACACAAAGACATACACTCACCTAACGTCCAGTAAGTTACTGCTTCCAGGTGCGAAATGCTACTGTAGATAGCATGCATATACATAAAATGAATCATCAGTTCTGCCAACCACCACCAAATCAAAATACGAACGGCTCCCCAGATGAAAATAGATAGATTGGACTTCCAATTGCAGGATTGTTGTTTGCTCATCTGTATTAGAATAAATTAAACATTAATACTATACAGAATTGGATTTTAATTGACTATTGTGTCAAGCAATCTTTTCTTTCCTTTTTAATTCCATTCGGAATCTTTATTTAGTCTTTGTGTTTGAAAATTAAAACATGTAAACAATATAAAATATATTGTGCTTGCTGATAGTCTTGGATTTTTGTAATCTGGAGAACATATGCATTTAATTGTAATACGGGAGATAATAAAGAAATTTGTAAAAACGATAAAACATACAAAAAACACTACTCTGGGGAAAATCAGTTTTCAGATGAATGGGACTGTTTAATAAACAAATTGAGGCATAAGGAATATGTCCTGGCAACAACTGTGGTTTTATCAGAACATCCCCATAGCAATTGCTGAATCTCAAGATAAAAATATTTCTTCTAACATATGTATTTATAATACATTTCAGGTTACTTCCTGCCCTTCTGTTATCTATAGAAAACAATCATTGTTCTCTGTAGATAACAGAAGGGCAGGAAGTAATAACCTGAGATGTATTACAAATACATACACATGCATCACTTTTCTCTCCTGTCTGAAATGTATACTACACATGCATCTATTTGTCTACAGGGATGTGTCTCCCATTTTTCTTTTGGAAGAGAGCCTCTCATGTGCACACTGTTAAATAAATAAATAAACAAATACTGTAGTGAGCCTTGATTATTGCTTTCTGGGTCCTGTGTTTCACGCCACACGACCAAAACAACAATCTATAGAGCGGCTTGCTGTCCTCCAGATGTGATAGACAACTTCCAGAATTCTCTGTGAGCCTAGTCTATGAACATGCTGTTGCAGAAAGGCTAGTATGACTGACATGTGAAGATCATACATATGGTATTTTATTTATCTATCAAATGTATACACCACCCAACTCATTCTTAAATAAAAGTCATAAAATTATTTAAAAGTTAACACCAGAAACAGATTTAAAAATAAATAAAAGCAATAATAAAATAATAATAAAGGCAGATTTTGAAAGTTAAAGCAGAAGGAACACCCTCAAGCCTTCTACCACCTCCCGGGGTTGTGTCAGCTGGCACAGACAGATCTTCAGGGCTTCTGCTATTCACATATTAATATTGTCATCATACTGCAAATAATGTGATTCAATGATTACTAATCTTTGATCCAGGAAACACTGGTAGCAGGGATGGGTTCTACTTACCTTTACTACCAGTTTGCAGTGGGGCCGCGTGCTCTTCTGCGCATGCGCAGAAGTGTTTTGATGAACCTCCCGCCTGTTTTACTACCGGTTCTACAGAACCGATGCAAACCGGGGCAACCCACCACTGACTGGTAGTCTAAATGATGTAAATGGTCATACACTAAATCTTACTGGTTGTTAGCATTCTCACCAAACATTTTCTGTGGAACACTGAAATTTTATAAGAATCTGTGATCTCTTAAGATTACAAACTTTTAAAAGAATTCCACTAGCAGCACTTGGAAGAAGATAACATATGTGCCATCTTGTTCCAAAAGCCATATTCATTGATAATGTTTCTTACATAATTGTTTTCCTTAAAGAAAATATATTTCTAATGCCCTCTTGTGAAAAAAACATATGTAAACAGAATTAGTTTCAATTGAGTATCTATAAACAGGAGTGCAGCCTTATGCAAAAATTCCTTTTCTGATGTGAAACATCAGATTTTAAAAAAGACTTTTGCCAATTCAAACTAATAATGTTAGTTACCTACCATTATTAATTCTTTTTAAAATAATATTTCTGTGTGTATTTTAAATTCTCAGTTGCACGGCATCATGAGTTATATGATTTTATTATTACATTAAAAGAATGAATACATCTAGCATTTTTAGTATAAGAATTCCATTGCCTTGGGCATTTTGATAATGATATACGACATTTAGCTGTTGGATTACATGGATAAATTCCTAACCCTTCAAAAAAAAATTTTTGACAATAAAAAAAACTTACTTTATACCACCAGTGAATTATGATCATTGTCGTTCACATTTATGCTTTTCTCTAAATTCAGCTTATGAAAAGTAAGCTAATTTCCCTGACCAATTTGATCATTCTGTAACATGTAATAGCTGGTAGAACTCATTCTAAAGGGAAGTATGCTATATTTGAATATCATCAACATTCAAGCTTTTATCACCTGTTGAGATAACTGTTTCTGAAACAAACTTTTTGTTCTCGGATGTATTAGGGAAGAAATATAATGTTTCCGATCATTTAGGCAGAACTGGGTGAAGGGGGAGGGTACATGACTTAAATATCTCAATTTTATATTTCTTCCATCATCTATGAAATTGTTTAATAGGATTATATATCTGATCTGCTCAACAGGATTACTGATCTCCTCCTTCCATGAGATTATTGTAGGCTTTTGTTCTATTAAATATAAAGTAGAATTCTGGGGTGTTTTTAAGAAGCTATTTCCTCAGTTGTTGCAGAAAAAGGAATGAGGAAACTCCTCATTTAGCCAACTTCCAATTTCTTTACTTGATTTTTTCCCCCTCTATTTTTCCTCTGTTCATTGCTAGGAAGTGATTACACAGATGATTGGCTTATTCTCCACAAAGAATAGAAGATTGCTTAATGACTCTTATTACATCTTTCAGCAAGCTTGCCAGATGCTTTCACTATACTGACTCATCTTTAATAACATCTCACTATCTGCAACTACTTTAAAAAAACTATCTTCAAAGTACTGTGGAGGAAAGAGAAAACACACCCCTACAGTGTTGTCAATTCAATTATGATGCATGCCAATCAGACTTCTTAAGGCATGTAGACACACCTGTTTCCTGTTATATAGCCAACATTAAAATATTGAACTATGGATAGCAGCTGAGATGTTTAAGGCTACTTGGGTGACTAATTTCCTTGCAAAGTAGGAAGCAACACAGTTTCAAAACTCTGCCAACTTACCGCCACCAAGATGCCGCAGGACAACTCTCCACAGTCAACTCACCACTGGCACAACTCACCAAGGGCAGCTGGAGGGAGAGCCAGGCGGGCAAGTGAATGGGTGGACAGAATGCAGAGCATGTTGGGGCAGGCGGCGGAAAGGTACAGTGGCCTGGGGCCTTCCCATTTTCACACCCCTCGCTGTTGTTGCACCAGGCTCCAAGCAGAAGATGCCGGGGATGGCAGTGGTGGCAGTAAGGCTGGGAGGCAGGGAAGCGATGGCATCAGCAGTGGTTCTGAGCCGGTGCCATGACAACATTGATGACAGATGCAAGCCCGGCGCAGTGATTGAAGCGGCAGCAATTGTGAGCCTGGTGTGGTGATGGCAGCAGCAGCAACAGCAGCAGCACACCGTGCTCGGAGTCGCTGCCGCTATCACGCAGGGCTTCAAGCCTGGTGCAGTAGTTGCAGCAGGGTGTTAAAATAAGAATCTCCCAGCTGCCATTGCCTCCTCACCACCCATCTCTCGCTCTGTGCGCTCTGTCCACCTGCTCATTCACCTGCCCAAATCTCCCTCCAGCCACCCACAGCAAGTGGGTGGCTGCTACTAAGGCAGCATTTAACATCCAGCTGCCTGCAATTACTGCGAGTTCAATTCTCACCAAGCTCAAGGTTGACTCAGCCTTCCATCCTTTCTAAGGTGGATAAAATGAGGACCCGGTTTGTGGGGGCAATAAGCTGACTTTGTATAAAATATACAAAAGTATGAAGCTATTGCTTAACGCATTGTAAGCCGCCCTGAGTCTCCGGAAAAGGGCAGCATATAAATAATTTTTTTAAAAAAAAGTTATCCCTGCAACAAGTTGCTCTGTGAAGTTGTTCTGTGGTCCTGTGAATTGGCAGCAGCAAGTTGGCGGTGGTGAGCTGGCCATAGGGATCCGGCTAAAGCAAGTTGTCCCATCCCAACTCCAGGAAGTATACAAGGATTGATCAGAACTGCTAATAGCCTGATGAACTCAGTCCAATACCCAGTTCTAAAAAAGGGTGATGGCTGGTGAAAGGAATGTTAAGAATCTAAGAAACAGGGTAGTTGTGAGAAAACTAGGAGAGACACATGACAACACACAAAATAACTCCCTCTGATCAATGAGTATCATAATAATAATAACTTTATTGTCATTGTACATGTATACACAGTATACCCATACAATGAAATTCATTTAACACCCGAAGACCAGGTCCCACACATATAACAATCTCCAAACACACTCCCACCCACCACAATTCCCTACCCCTAAACCACTCAAACGTCCACACAACAGACCAGATCATATGTACTAATATACTTTTTCCAAATTTTATATAAACATATAGATCTCTTTTATCAACCGGAATAGCAAACTGTGCTCTACTTTTCCCAGCTCCTTCCAGAGAGAGACCATTTCTGTTTAAAATAAATTATGGAAACAGGCCAATATTTAAAACATTATCCATTTAAAATCTCATCAACATGAATTTTTCAAGTCAGAAAAATACAATTAAAATAGCTAATGAGAATAATCATCTAATATAAATTCAAAAGGAATTTTCCAGCATGAATTCCCAAAGGGGCTTGTATCAGAGCTATTAAAAATTCTCTCTTTGAATGCCTAAAACTTTCCAGGCCCCCACCCCTGACATGCAATCAGCTCTATACAGACACCTTTCATGTCTCACATGGTTGAAGTTACTTTTGAGAAAACAGCACTACATCTAATAGCAAACACGCAACATCTAATTCTAAAAATCACCATAGCTTCAATTTACATGTTCACAGTTTCAGAATCAAAAGGAATGGACCTCCCATAATAATCTAGCTGTTCAACACAGGAAATCTAGAGTTAGTGTATTCCCAACAAATATTCTACTTCCATGATAGCTATCTCCTTATCATTGGCTCCCGCTATGAAACTACACTTCTCAAGATTCAGCTAAATACTCAACTGAAGTTAAAATTTCTGGAATTTATACCCAATAGATTTAGCCCTGCTCCTGGGATAGCACAGACCAAGTCTTTCTCATCCTCAATGTATTTGAAAAACACAGTAATATCCCCATTCACTTTGCTAGGCCATTATGCACAATTTTTTAATACATCTTCTGAACCTGTTTGAATTTGTCTGCATGATTTTTAAAAGTAATGTTTTCAATTTAGTATACCAAAATGGCATGGGGCTTACACAAGAAAAATTCAAATTATTACTTTTCATGGTCTGAAAATTACAAGAGGCGTGATGGCTCAGTGGCTTAATGATGCTGAAGATAGTCTCTGCACCAACGGTTGAAGTCCAAGCACTGCGTAGTGGAGTGAGCTTCCATCACACGCCTCAGCTTCTATCCACCTAGCTGTTTGAAAGCATGTTCTATGCAAGTAGATAAATAGGTACCACTTCGTTGGGGAGACGAATTGGTGCTCCGTATAAGCAGTCAGATTCCTGCCAGCTCTGAACCTTCCTGTTGCAATACCCATCTCCAGGGAAGGGAGGGGAGCTTGGATGACACTGCAGGAAGAGCTGCTCACCTTTTTTTCTGGTGTGAAGCCAGCTCGCCCTCCTGTAGCATATCTTGGGAAGTGTGTGAGTGTGTCTCACAACCGAGCTGGAAATTGACAGCCAAACTACTATTTTATAATAGCATTGTGGTCTCCTGGCTAATGTAACAATACCATATGCTAATCATCATCATCTGAAAATTATAGGTCTATTACTGAAGAGTAAAATCGCATCAGAGGTTTTTTTTTCCAGAAACATCACATTGCTAACTGATGCTTGACTTTTAATCGCATTCTTAACATTCATTCCATTTGAACTATTGTCAACCAATATTTCTCATCCCAATTCTGTATGTTTTAGTATTTTTCCCTCTTGCATAAATGCAGACATTTGATTTATTTATAATGAATTCTGTTTTGCTAGAATGTTAATTTTAAATCCATATAATCCAATCAACACTATGGCCATGCTTTTACTTAATGTAAACTCCTACTAGGACAGAAACCATCCAAAAGTCATTTTGATTCCTATCGCTTTCTCCAACATGAAGATATTAAAAAGCGGCATGAGAAGCAATACCAAAACATATTATTAACATCAAAGCAACCCAAAGTGTTGTTACCTGTGTATAAAATTCATCAAAGGTGATAATAGGTCCATTGTGAAACACAGGATAGTAGAATGTATATGACAACATCCAAAGGAATGAATGCTGTATCATCTCAGTAGTCCTATCCCAACAATATTCCAGACTGAAGCTTGTATAATAGAGACAGCGCACAATCAGGGTGAAAACTAGTAGATAATACTCATTTTCACTGGCATACCAGCCTCTCTGAAAAAAATGAAACTAATTTGAAGATTATGTAAAAAGTAACATAGCTATTAAAAGTAATATTTCATAGCCAGAAACCTGAGATCTGCATGTGTACAGATTTATAAAAAGAAAGACTCCAAAATAGCTTTATATTATCCAAACACTTCCTATGGTTTTTACTGGTGAAAGGTAGCATTAGACAAAGTTGAAATAAAGCCAACAAATTTATTCCATAGCTATAGCACTATAGCAATAGCACTTAGACTTATATACAACTCCATAGTGCTTCACAGCCATCTCTAAGTGGTTTACACAGTCAGCATATTGCTCCCAACAATCTGGGTCCTCATTTTGCCAATCTCGGAAGGATGGAAGGCTGAGTCAACCTTGAGCCAGATCAGAATCAAACTGTTGGCAGTCGGCAGAATTAGCTTGCAATACTGCATTCTAACCACTAACCACTGCACCTCCACAGCTCCCAATTATTTCATTGAAACTATTCTAAGCCAGACTCAGAATGGAATTCACTCAATGCATTTAGGAAAAGAATCTTCAGGAAGCAAAAGGAAAATACTACATTATCCAAAATTCCCTTTCCTTAGCAACTTAGGCCCACAGTTTAAAGTAATATTTATTTCTTTTTATACACAGTACATACATACATATATGTATATACATTCATTCATACATACATACAGTATATGTATGGTATATCTCTGCATACATATAAATGCTGCTGCAGATTCTCAAATAAGCAAAACTGAGTCTTTAAGAAATACTGTTTTATAGTGATTACAAATAATAAGCTTATACAGAAATCTAGAACTGTTGCTTCCAACTGTAGTGTAGTAATTTGTGTTTACATTACTGAGATATAGGTATAATTAACTGGTATATGATTTTGCTGCTACTTCAGAACCACTCAAAAGCCATCTGGCTTTTCTTCAAGATATTTTCATCTCCTTCACACTATATCTTACTATCAGCCTCAGATAAGAAATCCCAACTTTAGCCACTGGCCATTTAGTTGTGTTTTTTTTAATGCTTACATTGTGGCTATGAAGAAATGAACCCAATTCTTGCTTTAAAAAAAAATATTTATCAGGTTTTGTCAATGTTGTTGTTTTCCTTTTGTAAAATAAATATAATAACTTTGAAACTTCACTAATGTATATACATACATATTTCATTTCTAAATTTCTAAGGTGGAAACATTATAAGAATACTATAACATCTTCTAAGGGTGATTCCTCTTAATTTCTCAAAATCCCAGACTTTTACAAAATAACTTGTTTAAACACACACAAAAATTACATGTGTAATTACCTTCACTTCTTCTACAGCAGATAGATGCAGAGTTGACAACAGAAGCAAAGAAGTCAACCATGTAAGCACTGGATTTTTCAACTGGGCTACTAAATACGAGATAGTGACATGTAGAAAAATCATAGTCAGTCCTTTCGTCCCCAGTAGAAACCAACAGGCAGCAATTCCATACACCATCAGAAACCAAGGTTTGTACTGAAATGTTAGAGAGAATGGATGATGAAATGTCATACGTGAATAAGGGAATGTTTAGTCTACCACCAATATATCCAACTCTCTCAAAGGAGCTATATTACTATTGCAATAATTAGGTTGATTTTTTTTTTACTGTAGAATAGGGGATGAGAGTGAACTGGGGCTGAAACAGTGTTTGTCATTATGACAGCAGACTTTGCCTAGCCCAGATTAAGATATATGATCAAATAATGAGCGACAGCTAACTAAGGCTGAAACAGTAAATAAATGAATGATTTTTATTATGGTCCTTGACCAAGCAAACAAAAATATAAACATATTCCCACAAAAGAAAAGCAAGTAAGAAATATTGTTTATTCAATACTTACACAGCACTGTTCCACAAAACACAGTAAGAACTAATCAAGTTAACCAGCGTAAAGGGTGTGTCAACTCTCAAAACGATTCTAACTGAAGCATATTTTTCTTGCTTCATTTCTTATTTGCCATATTTATGGGGGTAGGGGGGACATATGGAATGTAGAATGTTTTCCTGCAATGTGCCAGACATAACAACGATAAGGCTCCTGAGAATGAAGGCCAAATCAGCGTGCCCTAGCAACAACAGGAGGGAATGCTGAGAAGTTCATCACCTGCTTGATTGGCTAACATGACCTGTGACATAAGGGAGGTGGACAGTATCTATTCTTTAATTATACCAAAAACGTGGGAATTATTCAGCGTTGGTTTAATGTCATGGTTCCGAGTAATGCTCCCAACTAATTCAAGACTCTGAGGCCTTGGCTTCTTCAAAAATGCGGTTTACTGGGTACAAAATATTGGCATGGTCAAAGGTGAAACCAATACTGAATAATTCCCACTGTGCTGTTTCAGATAGTGAGTCATAGTGAATTAGTTACCTTAAGGATTAAGAGCTGTCTCCTTAAGAGATTGCATTATGGGAGATGTAGAGAGAGATTGCATTATGGGAAACGTAGTCCAGGACATGTGACCATATCTGTGTGTCTGATTGGCCACTGAGGCTCTCTGCCTAAGTGCAGAACAAAGACCCGGCCATTTTGAACTACCACAGAAGAGAGAAGCATGCTTTCTGAACAGGGTGAACAGAACTACCG
Source organism: Ptyas mucosa (assembly GCA_012654045.1). Taxonomy (NCBI): domain Eukaryota; kingdom Metazoa; phylum Chordata; class Lepidosauria; order Squamata; family Colubridae; genus Ptyas; species Ptyas mucosa. Next base: position 5,903,911 of record WNWU01000018.1, read on the forward strand.
TCATTTTACACTAGGAAATGGGATAGATTATGAAATACTTGGATGAATGTCACCTTGACTCACCATGATTGTAAATCTTTGTGTTTGAGGATATCCGGAATAAATATAATCTGCATGACAATCTGTTTGCTAGAGTTTCTGCCAGTGAAGCCAGATGCCTTGTTATACCACGTTTTTGGTATAATTAAAGAATAGATACTGTCCACCCCCCTCATGTCACAGGTCACAGTAGGCAACCAAGCAGGTGATGAACCTCTCAGCATTCCCTTCTGTTGTTGCTAGGGCACACTGATTTGGCCTTGGTTCTCAGGAGCCTTATCGTTGTTATGTCTGGCACATTGGAGGAAAACATTCTACATTCCATAAGTCCCCCTCCCCCCCATAAGTATGACAATTAAGAAACGAGGCAAGAAAAATATGGTTTCAGCTAGAGTGGTTTTGAGAGTTGACAGGGTATTTAGCAGCACTCACCCTGGTTGTTTATGTCAAATGCCATATTAACTTAAATATAGGGAATCAAATAATGATCAGACTCTTGGTTCAACATTTAGTAGGCAGACAAATAGAATTTTGGCAACTGAAAATGCCTTAATGCTGGGAAAATGGAAGTAGATATAAATTTCATCAGATCTATTTGTCTCATTCTTTATGAAAGGAGCAATGAGGAGCAGATCTGAACAGAATCTAAGCAAAACAGAATGAAGACTCTAAGAGGACATGACTCATTGAATTAATGACCTCCCCCATTCCATAAGGATCTACATGATTGCAATGTGCTCTATATGGGACTCACCTTGAGAGTACTCAGAATCTTCAAATGGCCCAAAATGCAGATAACTATGGGAATGTTCATTTCACTCATATAATACCACTTATTCTACAAGGTATACCGGCTAGTGGTGGGCTTCTGCATACTATTCAAATTGACGTTCACTTATAAAACTCTTCATGGTTCTGGTTGCCTATGGGATTCTTCTCCTCCTGTTGTTTTTGCCTAACTGATAAGATCTAGAAGAGCTGATACTCTTAAGTCTTATCTTAAAAGCACTGTAATCTTGTGAGATCTAGAGACTAGCATGCCCTTGAAATCCATATATCCCTGACTCTATTGGCTTCCACAAAGCTGTAACAGTCTGGTTCTTTTATCAGAGCTGGGCTGGACTGGATTGGTCTACTCCCCAATGATAATTTGTGGGGATTTGTTTATATCGTTACCTGCCTCAATGTGCATGAAATGCTCTTTGCGTGGTTTTGATTGGTTTTAGTTATTAATTTTTTGATGTTTTAATCTTACTGTGTAAGTTTCCTCAAGCCACTCTATTACTGAGATGGTATACAAGCTGACAAATAAATTAAAAATATACTGCATGTATATACATACACACACTTAATTAATCTTTGAATTAAGGATTATCCCATCACCAAACTGTTTTTCCCTGTGCTTAAATGAGCAGCTCACTCAAAAAAAAAAAAAAAACCCAACCCTCTGGCCTCAAGAAGAGTCAAAGGATTCTAAGAGATGTTTTAGCTGAGAGAATCACTGCAGATAATGTTCAGGGTACATCAACTACCCATTCAAGCTCATCCAGACATGTCCGCTTTTGAAGACAAGAATTATTCAAATCATTCTAACTATGAAACACAATACTGTAGAGCAGACTCTTAAAACAACTTGAATATATTAGGCAAACAATGCACGTAAAAATATTATTTTCCAATGCAAATTTGAAATGGGAAGAACAACTTTGCTGTTCTGAAAAAACACATCTGCAAAGGAAAAGCACAGAAACTTGCTGTTTAGAAACAAGCAAAAATTAGTTCTCCCCTAGGTCTCATAAATTCATTTCCTGTCTAAAACTGAGCACATAGATCTTTTTTTTTCTTGACTTTTTTACTGTCATAGTTCAATAATTTCACTCCTCAAATTTTAATAAGCACAGCATTCTTCCAGCACTACTCAGCGTGGAGTTTATTAAAAGTGAACTATGAAGGAAGATGTGGAGGACCCTGCCAACTTATTCCCACTGTTGAACAACTTGAAGATAATTACTATTTTCCAAAAACTGTGGGATGGGATGCCCAGGGCGAGCAGTACATCTAAGCTGAAGTGCTATTCAAAGGGCCCAAGATTAATAGATAGAAGCAGTGAGGCCCAAAGTCTGAATTTTCAGAAGAAATGAGTCTATTTTCAATCCTGCAATTCGAAGGAAGAAGAGGGATTCAAAGATCTTTTAGTCTGAAAACCTCATACCGACGTTAGCATGTTTTATACAGTTACTTTAGGCCAGATGTATCAAATAGGAGGTGACCTACAAGCACTTTCAATAAGCCACAGAGATAGAGCTAATAGATGAAACCTAAGAAACAACTAATAACAGCTATCCCCGAAAATAAGACCCTGTCTTATATTTTTTTGAACCCTGAAATAAGCGCTTGGCTTTATTGCCATGCGCTCAAAAGCCCGATTGGGCTTTTTATCAGGGGATGTCTTCTTTTGGGGGGAAACAGGGTGTGTAATTATTTATTAAATATGTATACTGTCCATCTCTCTACCAAGTGACTATCAGGTGGCTATCCTAGGAGATAGAGCAATAGATTTACTACAGTATATGTTTGGAAACCTAGCCTTCTTCAAAATTCATGGGCTTTTTCAGAGAAAGGTGCTGAATCTGCTTTCAGATTTATCTGAGCTGTTCTAGAAAACCAATTTTACATAGGTATTCCATAATTGCCATAAGGGCACATTGCATAACTGCCCTTAGTAAGGGCACATTCCTTACTAAGTTGCACAACATGCCAAAACATAGAATAAGGAGAAAGATGCTTGGTTTAACATTAGAGAATCTTGCCTCACTCTTATTTATCATATTTGCCTCTACTCAGACCAGCATGCCTGACATTATCTTATTTTGGACCCATAACCACAGAGCAGTGTGATTAAACAGGAACCTGAGCAACAGCCAAACACTATATGCCTTTGTTTCTCAATCTTGGCAACTTTAAGATGGGTGGACTTCAACTCCTATTACTGGCTGGGGAATTCTGGGAGTTGAAGTCCAGCCATCTTAAAGTTGCCAAGGTTGAGAAAGACTATATGCCATAACACTGAGATAACTCACAGGCTTGTGTGACATCAGGGTTATAATATAATGTGACATGCTGCTGTGGACAAGTAAAAAACATTGTAGATAGAAGCCATTTTGCTTTTCTCCATGCTTCTTTTGAAAACAAATCCTCTGAACCATAACTGCTACAGTCAGTTTTGTATGAGTGAAATTATTCATTTCACAGAAAATCTTTAAAAAAGCTTTCGGATGAAACAGAGGAACTACAAGGATTCTCTCTTTCATACTGACATGAAAGTAATGTTCTTATTAAAATAGATAAAAATATACACAGGCCTTGCTTAATTAAGACGATCAGTAGGAACTAGCATATACTGTTGATTTAAAAATCAACCTGACAGCACTGGCTTCAACTCAACAAATTAAAACAACTACTTTCATTTAAAAATAATTGCACAACTGTTTTCATTGTAATTATAGCAACGTTTTACCTGTTACTTGTAGCCCTCCCACAAGTTGTCCACGAGGTATTTTTAAAATATGTTATTATTCAGATGGACTTACTATATTTAGATTGCTATCCTACACTGTCAATGAGAATACAGTTTAACAACCATTCATTCAGTGACTATCTGAAGTTACAAAGGTGCTAAACATATTATACTTATGCCCAGTCCTCAAAGTTATGGCCGTTGCAGCACCCCTGAAGACAGAGTGATTAAAATTCACTCTGTCTTTACAACTACAAGGTGTACTTCCGTTCCCCCTATCTGCCTATCTCCCTCATCTCTGCCCTTCTAGTCACCCTGTACTCCTCCACCCAGTTAGCCCACCATTCCTGCCATTCTACCATGCACCCCTGACACCTGCCCTGTGTTCTGCAAAACCCCTGCCTTCTTCTTCCCACTACTGAGGAGGTGTGTCTGCTTCACAAAGTCAGGAGCAGCAGAGGCCAAGATGGAGCATAGGAGGGGGGGCACCAAGGTGTAGAGCAGAGCAGGGGCAGCTGAACACAGGGCAGTGAGGATGCAGGGCAGAGCGCAGAGTGGGCCACAAGGATGGCAGGACAGCAAAACACAAGATGATGGAGGCAGTAGGATGCAGGACAGCAGACTGCAGGGGAGCAGAGACAGGGGAGTGCAAGGAGGCAGGATGGCAGGGGCAATGGAGGGCAGGGTGACAGGAGTGCAGGGCAGACTGCAGAGTGGCAAGGGAAGCAAAGTGAAGGGTAGAAGGAGAAACAGAATGTTTTGTGCCTCATCCTAAAAAAAACTCAGTTCCTATTTTTACCAAGACATCATGCAAATAAAATACAATATTTCTTCTAAGGAACACTATAATATCACAACTGCTACCTAGGGGAAACTCAGTGCAGTGATGTTCTATATAACACATTTATTTCTTCTGAAAGTCAAATAAATGAAACAAATAAAACAGTAATAGGGGAGACAGAAAGAAGAAATGAGGGATATCAGTCAAACTTCCCTCATATAGTCTTTCTTTTAAAATGTAACCCTCTCCACATATTTTTATGTGAGAGACCTCAACTTGATTCAAGGGCAACAAAGCTGGACTCTTGATTCTATGTGCCGAAGAAAAGATCGAAGCAACTCAGGTTTGTATTCCTGGATGCTTCTTCATATGATCAGGAGCCTCAACTGTTTGGGCCCTCTGCTGCAGTGGGGAATCCAGAAGCATTGTTGAATCCCTTTCAATCTTTGATGAACACAAAGATTGTGTTCATGGGAGGATCCAATACTGCATTCACAAGAAAGCCTTTCACATGAGTAACACATTGTATCCCACCGTCCAACACAGTTACCAGTCTGAAGCATCACTGAAGGAAGGGAAGATGCAAATACAACAGCAATAACAAAAACTGACAACTATATTTAAGCATTTATACTCTAAATACAGATTATTGTAATTTTAGTTAAAGATTATTATAATTTTAGAACGCAGATGAGAAAATGTTTAGTAGAAAACAAAATCACATACCTTTTCCATATAAATGCTGGATACCAGTGATACCACCAGGTGGCCAAAAAGAAGCCACAGTATATATCCTTTGCCCCATTCCATCCAGAAACTCCATTCAAAATCAACTGGATCCTAGACATCAATGGAACCAAACGGTCATCAAACTCTTCTGAAATGAGTTTACTTATAAAGAAATTGAACATATAAGATGTTCAGTACTGAAATTCCTATCATCTCCAAAACATTGCCATATTAGTGAAGATGGATACACTATATAGAGACCCAACCTGGAGAAGCTCATATCACATCGCTGTAATATTTCATGCTAGGAACTAGAAAAAATACAGGACTGTTACACAAATGGGTTTATTGCATAGAACACAACAGTAAGACTTGGAAAGGCTGTTGATGAAGGCTCTAGGAGCTCTTCAGTGGAGTTACCAGACTAGGTAACATTTTCAGTGGAGTTTAGGGGATGTCAGTGTTCTTCTGTTTATAAGGGCTTGACACACGCACACCTGAAGCCCTTATAAACAGAAGAATACTAACATTGACATCCCCTAAACTCCACTGAAAATGTTACCTAGCCTGGTAACAAAACATTCAGAAACCATCCCACAAGCTCAGAGAATGAACCTTCACCCTTGTTCCTATATTCATTAGAGCAGTGTATTTCAATCTTCACAACTTTACGTTCTGTGGATTTCAATTCCCAGAATTCCCCAGTCAGCCATTTGGGGCAACACTGGCTAGGAAATGTTGGGAGTTGAAATCCACAGATCTTAAAATTGCTAAGGTTGAGAAACACTGTATTAGAGACTTCTAAATGCAAGGTCCCAGTTCCAATAGAAACTTTAGCAAAATTATTTTATTGGTCTATGACAAATTGCCATTTGATAGCTGTATTTAGTTACGTATTTTCTTCTTTACGCCTACATTTTGTTGTAAATCACAATTTCAAACTGCAGAGAATTAGGAGATAACATGCAACAGATAAACAAAACTATTGCCTTTTGTCCCCTAATGCTTCCCTTTCAAATTGCAAGGTAATATTCACTTTTGGAGATCTATTCCCAGGAAACCTGCCAAGAACAACACATCTTTGCACAGTGTTGATCAAAAGGAATTTCCAAATTAGAACAGAAAGCAAACAATCATCATTGTCTCTGTTTATGCTTCCATTATTCCTTGAGGAGTGTGGCACAGATTTCAAATATATGTCCCAAGAACTGCTTTCTTGCTTTAAACTCAAAATATGTTGCCATAAAAGTTTATAATGCAACAACAGCTTTATACATCTCAACATCTGTAGACCAGGGATGAAATGCTCCCAGTTCGGACTGGATCACCCGATCTGGTAGCGATGGTGGCAGGTAGAGAACTGGTAGCAAAAATCCCTGCACCCACCCCCCCTTGCCCAGTTGAGCTGCACGATCATCAGAGGGGGGGGGGGGGGGTTTACTTTTAAAAGCATTTTTTCCTTCGGCTGAAAAAATGCTTTTAAGTAAAAAAAAGCCTCTGATGATTGCGTGGCTCAGCTGGGATCATCAGAGCCTTTTAAAAGCATTTTTTCTACAACCTCTTTGGCCGAAGAGGTTGTAGAAAAAATGCTTTTAAAAGTTTTTTAAAAAAAGGTTGACCACGCCCACCCAGTCACATTACTCCCCCCACCAAGCCACACCCACAGAACTGGTAGTAACAAATTTTACATTTCACCACTGCTGTAGACCTATGAGAAAAGAAACTATTGTGCAACAGCTAATGGCCCTTTCATATTAAATACAAAAATGTGTGTATGCTATAGGATTTTCGTATAAGTGCTGGCTCCTTTCTATTTATCAGAGAGAAGCAGGTAGCCTGTCACAAATGTCACAAGCTAAACTATAATAAAGACCAGTAGTTACCATTGGCTGAGCTATCCTAATCCTATCAATTGCCCCCCACAATTATAGATAGTCTTTGTTTAGAGACGGCTTTGTACACTGACTGTTCACAGTTACAATGGTGACGAAAAAATAACTTTCAACCAATCCTCACATTTACAACACAGGCCACAGGTCTATAAAGGAAAGGAAAGCTGAATATGATAGTAAGCACAGTCACGGTTTCACTTAATGACTGCTTGACTTAACCATCAGGTTGCTGGTCCCAATTGTGATTACTAAATGAGGACTACTTGTATTGTGCTACTCTGCTTCTAAAAAGGAGGGAACACAAAAACACACAAATGTCAATAACAAGAAACATGCACAGGCATTTGAGAAATCAACATGCCATGGGAAACACAGGAGCCTAAAGAAAGGAAACAGCAAGTGAGTGGTTCCAAAAACTCATCTGGAACAGAGAAGAAAGCCTGAAAAATAGACTTAGAGGAAAAGTATACACAGGTGTGAGCTGCAGAAATATAGAATCAAGTTCCTACATGGGTTTGAAACAACTAGCCAAGACTTGGGGCTCAGTTGAAGCCACACAATTTTGTCATTATGCAACAACTGAACATGTTACATAACAAGCAAGATAGAAACAAATCGATTGAACTGGCTGGTGGACAAATACCTTAAATGACTTTACAGTCTGTTTAACAGATTTATGGTGATTATAGCCATGTAGTGATTGCCTTGCAGCTCAGAGGGCCCTAGATGAAGTAGAAACAATTCCAATTGGGTTTCATTCTGGAATATGGAACTGAAATATGTGCTTGTAGACAATCTCTGGAGGGAGCTAGACAGGGATAGCACATCTATCCATGCTTTCCTTGATCTCTCAGCAACTTTCAATGCCACTGACTGCTAAGTTGCTGATGCCTCCAGGAATTAAGAGCTGAAGACACAATATTATACTAGCTCTTTTGCTTTGTCCTGGGTGTACCCCAAGCTGTAATGAGGAAAGAGGAAAGTTTGCCTCACAGCTCTTCTAATGTAGGGTGCCTCCAGCCTTGACTCCCTCCCCATTCCTATTCAACATCTATATGAAGCTGCTAAGCCACGTCATTTCAATGGCATGGGGTGAAGTACAGTATTATTACGCTGAAGATATTCAGTTGTATCTCTGCCCCTGGCTGGCCAAGCGATGATGTAGAGGTTGTCTCTCAGCACCTGAAGGCTGCAGTTACCCCGATGGAAAACAGGCTTCAGCTCAACCCTAGCAAGAGAGAGTGGCTTTGGATGTTATGGCCTCCTGGATCTGGTAATTTTCAGTCATTTGTTCTTTTTCCCTACTCCTCCAGACAAAATCAGTATGTAACTTGAGGGTCCTTCTTGATTCATGATTCCTATTCAAAGAGCCAGTCCCAGCCATTCTAGGGGAGCCTTTGAAGAGCTTCATGTTGTGCACAACGTGCACCATTATACCTGGATCAAGAGGCAGTGCTTTGGTTATGACCAAAGGTGGATTACTACAATGTGTTCAACATTAGGGGTCCCCAACTCCCAGCCCGTGGACCAGGCACTGGGCCACAGCATGCCAGAAACCAGGCCCCACGAACAAACAAAGCCCCATCCATGGGATGCAGGCAACAGGCAAAACCATGCCTCTTCAGGTCCACAGGAAAACCTCTCACCACAAAAACAGTCCCTGGTGCCCAAAAGGCTAAGGGCCACTGCTCTACATAGAGCTGCTCATGAAGAGCATCCAAGAAGCTGTTGTGATCTAGGCTTCCTGAGTCATTAAAACACACAAGTAGTCCCAAAAACCTCTTTTATTGCAACAGCTGTAAATTACATTCATTCATAGCTGAGTCCCAATTAGTTGCAAAAAGTCCTTCGGGAGAAGTCCTTCGGGATAATCACCAAACTTTATCTCCCTTGATACTCTGCCAAAGACCTACTTGGCAAAGCCACACGGAGTCCAGAATCAAACAGAGATGCTGACTGGGAACAGAATTAACATTGTTGCTTTTCTGCAAAGGGCCCACGTGCCTTTGCTCCTCTTTTAAGCCTTATGGGAGGGACCAATCATCTCCAGGCCTTGCTCCTGAGTCGTCCCTTTAATTTTAACTGTTCTTGCCTTCTGGCAGCTCTGTGCATGCGTGCACTAGGAACAGGCTCCTCCTGTTCCTCTGCTTCTCTGATATCCAACTCTGGAGGCTCCGGAGTCCACACATAACTCCCAGATGGCCCTTGCCCCATCTCTGCCTCCGATGCAAAGCCCTCGTCCGAACCTTCCCCAGACTCCAGGACTGGCCCATGTTCCTCCCCAGCCTCCTCACTGTCCCGACTCTGCTGCCAGCTTTGCTGGCAGCTGGGGGACCACAACAGAAGTTTCAATTAGTTCAGAATGCAGCAACCTGGGTAATTATAGATGTCATTTGTTATGTCATGTTATACCTTTGCTCCACAAACTTCACTGGCTCCCAATTTTCTATCGGTGCAGTTCAAAATATTGATTGTTACCTGTAAAACCTTATATAGAATGGACCAGGGTATTTGAAGGACCACATTACTCCTATTGTCCCATTTGGTCAGGCAAGAGGAGCCTGTTCCAGATCCCATCAATCAGAGACTGTTTATTTATCGGGGTTCAGAAAGCCTACCTTCTCCACAGCTGTGCCTGCCTTCTGGATGATACTGCCCAAGGTGTGGATAGCCCTGATTCTGCTCACTTTTTAGAAAGCCTTAAAGACTTGGCTGTTTCCACAGACATAGGGGACAAAAGAATAACAGAGCCATGCTCCTAATGTATGATGTTTTAAGGAGCCAACTTGTGCTTAATTGGCTGGGAAAAGAGCCTTGGATAGTACAGTGGTCTAAAGCCCTGTTATTAACATCAGCTGCCTGCAATTATTGCAGGTTCGAATCTCACCAAGGCTCAAGGTTGACTCAGCCTTCCATCCTTTCTAAGGTAGGTAAATTGAGGACCCAGTTTGTGGGGGCAATAAGCTGACTTTGTATAAATATACAAAAGTATGAAGGCTATTGCTTAGCGCATTGTAAGCCGCCCTGAGTCTCCGGAGAAGGGCGGCATATAAATCAAAATTTTTTTTTAAAATGTACCGTGTGTGTGTGTGTGTAAGAGTTACTTAGGTCAGATGAGTGGTGTAGACATTACACACACACACACACACACACACACCAGTGGTGGGTTTCAATTTTTTTTACTACCAGTTCTGTGGGTGTGGCTTGGTAGGTGTGACATGGCTTGGTGGGCGTGGCTTGGTGGGCGTGGCAGGGGAAGGATACTGTAAAATCTCCATTCCCACCCCAATCCAGGGGAAGGTTAATGCAAAATCCCCATTTCCTCCTGATCAGCTGGGACTTGGGAGGCAGAGAATAGATGGGGGCGGGGCCAGTCAGAATTTTTACTACCAGTTCTCCGAACTACTCAAAATGTCTGCTACCGGTTCTCCAGAACTGGTCAGAACCTGCTGAAACCCACCTCTGACACACACACACATATATATTCACACACATACATATATTCAAATCACATTATTTTAATAGTTGTTAGTCATCCAGAGTTACAGCCGTATAAATTGACATAAATAAGCTTCTTAAAATGTAACATACCAAAGCACAGGAATATTAACAGTTGTGAAAGAGTAACTAGATACATCTCCAAGAAAGGCAACCTCTCATGGCTGCCATCCAAAAATTATCAAAGTTTCTTTATATTAAAACCTTACAATTATACTTCATCCTCAAGATGTATGCGCACACACACACTCAAGGGTGGTTTTTAAAAAGTATGGTGGACAATTGGTTTTTAGAAAGATATGGGATTGTACAGGAAAGAATTGTAAAATTACATCCCTCTATTGGGTAGAAGTTATTTCTTTGACTTAGGTAATTTTAATTAAGGGAAGGGCTATGAATTGATACGCAAAAAGCCGCTAGCTTTTTAAATCATACATTCTCAAGAGCTGTATGATGCAAGAGCCCTAATTACATTCAGCAATGTATGCCTCTGTTAATATGTTAATAGGCATACTTTAATAGGCCACTATTCAGCTTACCATGCCAAAACAGCCTTCTAAGGTGAATGTCACTAAGTATTCCAAATGAAACTAATTTATAAAAGTGAAACTTAGCTCAACTCAGCACAAGCAAAATTACTGAAGATGCTGACTGGAAGAAAATTTGGCTGAAGCTATTTTTTGCAGAAAGAATTAAAAAGAGGTTGTAACTGATTCACATCTGCACCTAAACCTACAATGCTCAAATATACCAAATACCCTCGTATCTGAAAACATACTCATATCTGTAAAAAAAAAAAACATATCTGAAAACATACCCAAACATGGGCATGTTTTCAGATATAAGGCAACACATTAAAAAAGAAATTGAGCCTGAGACTTTTTAGCATAATAATATTCAATATTTTACAGTACCCCCAAGAAAAAATAACTTCGGTTATTGTTTCCAAGCAATTGTAGCTTATATTATTAAGAAATAGAATGCACTGAAAGGTGAGCGACAGCAGTTACTGCAGTTATTTGCACACTCAAGCTTTAGTACCCACAGTGGGAGTCAAAACAAACTGCACATAAGTATTAATGTTGCATGCATGTATAAAGATGCAGGGCTTCAACTGTGATGCTGCAACTACAGGTAGTCCCGGACTTACAACAGTTCATTTAATGACCATTTGAAGCAGGGTGGATTTGATTTAAATCAACTCGATTTAAATCATAATTTTAAAGAGCAACTGTCATCTCTGTCCTGCAGCGGCTCTTCCTCTGACCTGCTGTTGACTCACCAACAGTCCCACTATTGCAGAATATACAGCCTAAATAGACAACTATCTTTAGATAGATTTTTTATTCCAAAAGCATTTTATTAAAATAAATTTGATAAAAATAAAAAAAAATCTGATTTAAATTTTAAAAATCCGATTATTTTTATTTTTTTTTTAAAAATCATCAATTTTTATCCACCCTGATTTGAAGTTACAACAGCACTGAAAAAAATGACTTATGACCATTTTTGACACTTATGACTGTTGCAGCATCCCCATGGTCACATGATTTCCATTCAGATGCTTGACAACTGGTTCATATTTATGACGTTTCCCGGGGTCATGTGATTATCATTTATGACCTTTTGTTAAGTCAATGGGGAAGCCAGATTCACTTAACAACCATGTTACTAATTTAACAACCGCATTAACAAATGTGGCAAGAAAAGTCATAAAATGGGGCAAAACGCATTTAACAAATGTCTCACTTAGCAACATAAATTCTGGGCTCAATTGTGGTTGTAAATTGAGGACTAACTGAACAGTGTTGCCTCTTTTAACCCACCCTGCAGGGAGAACAGTGCTCAAGGCTATATAGCAGGGGTACCAAACTCAATTTCATTGAGGGTTGTGTTTGACCTCGGGGGACTGGGGGGGCATGGCCAGGGTGGGTGTGGCCAGCTCAATATCACTCGTGTTGGGGAGCGCTCTGCCAGCACAAACAGAGCTTGGGTGACTACGCGCAATGCCTCCGGAGCTCCCCTCCCAAGCTTCGTTTTCGCTGGCAGAGGCACTGCAAGCCCGTCCTTTGCTGTTTCCAGGATGTGGCCCACAGGCCTTGAGTTTGACATCCCTGCTATACAGCAAACAATATGCAAAATTTAACATAGTGCTAATTATATTTTTCTTTTAAGTACTACAGGCCATGTTAATTGACAAGTCATAGCATGACAATTTGACAAGCCATTTTGCACTGGATGGACAGAAGTTTTATCGTAGTTTGTATCAAAATGCTCTACCTTCATCTTGAACGTAGTTTAACACACTAGGCCTCAAAGCTAAGCACTGCTTACTGTCATTCAATCTCAATCACATTTCAATGCACTTTAATTAATCTCATTGACCTTACCTTCCTCAACCCCAGTGTATTTTTCTCCAGTCCAAATTTTCTATCAAGTTCTTCTTCATATTCTGCACAAATAAGAAAATTTTAGTTCAACAGCAACAGCACAATATTATCGGCTCTCTTACAAAGAGAGAATAAGAAAAAATAAATTCCAAGTAGTATTATTAGAGTGAAAGCCTACTAAGGCCTGTGAGTCTCTTTTCTAAGGGAAGTAAGAGTTATTACAGAATACATTAATAGATTAGGAATTGTCAGTCGATTAGGTCTATGACTCTCACAACCTGTCCAATTTGATCAACTTGTCAATAAGTAAATAGGAACAAAAATAAAATATGCAACGTTTCCAATTTGTAAAGAAGGATAAATCTGAATAGAGGCAACTTTTTCTATGTTGAGAACCCACTTACTAAAACTCCACCTTCTTAGACCTCCTGATGCAAGCAAGTTCTCTACTCAGAATGCTTTACCTTTAAAAAATTTCAAACAGCAGCAACAATATAATACGAATGAGGCTTTTTTAAAATGACATCAGAACAGCTCTAAGGACATTGAATATCAGTTGCATGTGGACTCAATATTAAGTGTTAAGCAAAAAAGTTAGTTAAAAAGAGAAGATGAGAGTCTGCAGTATAGTATCTTGTAATATTTTTTCTAGCCATAGCAATAGCCTTTAGACTTACCGTATTTTCCAAGTATGAGACGCATTTTTTTCCCTCCTAAAAGAGGCTGAAAATTTGGGTGTGTCTTATACTCCGAATGTAGCTTTTTTGAAGCTTTTTTCCAGCCCTAACGAGGCATTAGCGAGTGAAGCAATCTCCATGGTTTGCTTGCTTTTCTCATTGCTTCTCTCTCCAAAGATCAGTTGTGCTTTAGAAGCTGTTTTTTATCCCCAAGCAGGGGATAAAAATCAGCAAACTAATGTGCTGAAGCTGACCAGACTAAGGACGCTAGCCAGACCTGGTAGGCAGATTTTTTTCCCCTATTTTCCTCCTCAAAAACTAAGCTGCATCTTATACTCTGGTGCATCTTATACTCCGAAAAATATGGTACATATCACCTCATAGTGGTTTACAGCACTCTCTGGGTGGTTTACAAGTGTAGAAGCATTATTCACCTATTGTCCCCTACAATCTGGGTTCTCCGAAGGATGGAAGGCTGAGTCAACCTTGAGCCCTGTCAGGATCAAACTCCAGGCTATGGGCAGAGGGGGGGGGGGGGGCGTATAGGGAGTATTTCTCTGAAATACAGGTGTTCCTCAACTTACGATCACAACTGAGCCCAAAATTTCTGTTGCTAAACGAAACATATGTCCCATTTTATGACCTTTCTTGCCACAGTTAGTAAGTGAATCACTGCAGTTGTTAAGTTAGTAACACAGTTGTTAAGTGAATCTGGCTTCCCCATTCACTTTGCTTATAAGAAGGTCGCAAAAGTGGATACAGGACCCCAGGACACTGGAACCATCATAAATATGAGTCAGTTGCCAAGCATCCAAAATTTGATCATTTGACCATGGGGATGATGAAATGGTCATAAGTGTGAAAAATGATCATAAGTCACTTTTTTCAGTGCCATTGTAACTTTGAATGGTCACTAAATGAACTGGTGTAAGTCCTGTACTGCATTTAACCAGTGTGCTACCATGGCTATTTATTACATTTCATTTTATTTATTTATTGGCTGGAGCAAATCAGCTAATAATTGCTTAATTAACCAATAGTTCCAATAAGTGGATATGTGCATTTATGTTGCCTTACTGACCAACAAAGACAGCTAGAAAAAAAAATTAATGCTTTACAAATATTTCTTATGCCTAACGTTTTGGATATCAAATAGATTCTCTCCAACAATTATTCCTTAACAAAATTCAATTTCCATTTTTAAGTCTGGCAAGAGAGAATGCCTCAAAAGTTCAAGCTATTAACTGAGCACCGCTTAGGGATGCAGCTTTCAAAATGAAGAGCTAAACTTTTGATTTATCACCTTTGGTTTTCCGAGGAGATTCTTAATATCTAGCTGAAGAAATTCATCTCTTCAAGAAATGAGTTTTTCCTCTTATTTTTTTGATGTCCAAAATAAATATCATCTTCTCTGAGAATATTTTTTCCTTTCCTTTTTTTTTTTCCTTAGCCTGATTATCCAGCAGAGGAGACAGCTGAAAATCAAGTTCGGTATCACCAATCACTAGGGATCAGTATCTCTAATTACATACCTCTTTGTCTGACTTTAATTGTTAATTGTAAATTTCTTTGGTAGCCATCCCTAATTGAAAATTGCAGCAAGGGTTAGCCGAGACAAATGTGTAGTGTTAGACTAGAATTATATATGTTATTATAGATAAATATGTGAATTGTATAGATAGGTATATGTAGGTATAGGTATGTATAATTGTATAGGAATAAGGTATAAATTACTATTATTATACTATGTTTAAATAACATATAAGGCTGTGATGGCAAACCTATGGCACGGGTGCCACAGGTGGCACGCGGAGCCGTATCTGTGGGCATGCGAGTGTTGCCCTAGCTCAGGTCCAGCACTCATGCGCGCACCAGACACCTGATTTTCGGTCCTTCCAGGCTAACTGGAAATCAGGAAACAGGCTGTTTCCAGCCTCCAGAGGGCCTTCGGGGGGATGGGGAAGGCAGTTTTCACCCTCCCCAGGCTCCTAGAAAGCCTCTAGAGCCTGGGGAGGGCAAAAAACGGGCCTACCGGGCCCACTGTGCCAAAAATGGGGGGAGCGCAGGGGGGTCACACATGTGTGGGAGGACAGGGCGCATTGAATTATGGGAATGGGCGCACAAACCCCCCTTGCTCCCCCCACTTTTGGGACGCGACGGCAAAAAGGTATATGATATAAGGTGTAAGGAATATGTTATTATATTATCATTAGTATATTATGTATTAACTTAAAGTGTTGGAAGATGCTTGGGACCAGTGATGTCATATCTATGTCTAATGTTTTTAATTTTGAACTACTAATAAAGAACTTTATTTTAAAAAAATGAAAATTGCAGCAGGGTGTTAAGTGAATTAAATCAACATCAGGAAAATGAGTGGGACGGAAACACATACAGTCAAATAAAGACTACTGATCGTTTCATCTTACAAAACACCGATCTACCAATTTTTTATTCGGCATGACAGAGACGGAGATGACTTTTATTCAGACTCCAGCAAAATTACTGATGATTTTCTAAATTGTTTGTAGATGTTGGCTGGTCTGTATAAAAAAAAATAAAGCTTTAACCCATCCCTTCCCCCGCCCCCCAAAAATATGCTTCCTTGTGTCTATCCCAGGAAGTAAACAATTGCATTAAAAAGTGCCCATCCTAGTATCTAATTTAGAAATGTAGAGTTTGTGCTGGACTATAGAGCAGCAGACACATTTGATTTAATGAGTGCCAAGAGATAGTACACGAGCACCACACGTCTTCCAAATCATTTTTTCCCGTCAAATCTAATAGTTCTAATCTGCAATACTGGAGCAAATGTTTTTTGAAGACCTCTCTGTATAGTTTCTGTTGCCACCTCAGATATTCTCATACAGATTATACAGAAAGATTTCTTTTGAAGGTAATGCCCTCACATAAATTATAGTGAGGAAAAATGAGCATAAATATCTGAGAACTTTAATAACAGCAATAACTATCATAATGGCAGGCATTTATGACATTTCATGGGTACCATCAACCATAGGATAAACCGAGGAAAGAAACAACTAATGTCTATCTGCTAAATTAAACCATTATCCAATTGTGTTACATTTCAAGTGGATACTCAAGTTTCTTATTCTATTACAATTACTATTTTGATCCGAATAACCCATAAATGTTCTACTGAAACATGCTCTATTAATGCTCTGTATTACTACCAGTAGCTTCTTCTCATTCTATTTTGTCTCTTCCATTTTAACACCTTTCTATTGTGGTTGCCGAGACAAAATTCTACTATTACACTTCACTGACTGTTTAATTTTAGTATTTTCTACTATATCTTCTAAGCATGTTTTTCAAAAAGCTGTCCATTTAGTACAAACATTTTTGAACTGAGCTTCTGGAAAACTCAGCTTTCCTTTCAACATTATAAACTATTCTGGAACAAAATCACATTGCTATTATCATAGCCCACACCTGGTCATTTTCAAAACAGCAGCAATCATAGAATCCTTCTTATGCTAAAATATTATTGTTGAACACTTATGTGGAGTTTCAGATTACTCAAAACCAGGCTTAGATTCAATCTGTTCCCATGAATTATACATTTCTTGTGATGACTGAGTTCTCAGTGGAAATATGAGGATAGTAAAATAATGAAAGATATTCTCATCAATACCTTTGTTTTCTATACATAAAGATATATTATCAGTTCAAAAATCAGAGACAAAAATAATTTGAAATGTTAGTGGTTAAAACATATAACATCCTAATGATAATTGTTTATATAAACCACCTTGTTATTGGCTACATTAATTATTATTATTTCAACATTCTAAAAACTGTTATGCTATCTCCTCCTAGTGGAAAAAATGAAGAATAGCAGGAGTCACTTTACAGAAGTAATTCTAATTATTGGATGCTAGCTTTTTTCAAGAGATCAGGGTGGCATACATAACACTCCTTCTCTACTATTTTCCCTGTTATCACAACCTTGTGAGGTGGAGCAATAATAAGAGCAATAATATATCAGATACGTGTAACATTTATTCTTTTACATATCAAGTACAATCAAAATTATTCGAAGCACATTGAGTAACCTAATTCCAACTCTAAAAAACTCCTCCAAAGGAGGAGAAAATTGAACATATACATTAAAGAATTAGCACATATCTCATGTTACTGAACTGGTAAGTGACAATATATGTGTTTAATCACTAAATAGAAGCATACAAAGTTTTATTTTGTTCTATAGTAACCAAGAGACTTGAGGCACTATAGCATAGTGCAGAGGTCTCCAAACTTGGCAACTTTAAGCCTTGTGGACTTCAAGTCCCAGAATCCCCCAGGCAGCATAGCTGGCTGAGGAATTCTGGGAGTTGGCGTCCTCAAGCCTTAAAATTGCCAAGTTTGAAACCCCTGGCATAGTGACCTCTGAATGAGGAAAGAATTTTCTACTTATATTCTCTATTTCCACTTTTCTACTTTCTATTTTCTCAATTGAGGGGATGAGTGTTTTAGGTGCATTAAGCCAATCCAAACCTTGCATGCTTTTCCCCTTGATTTCTCACTGAAAATTGGCAGAAAATTACACAGCACTTTCAACAAATCTTTTTTGCAATATGATCTCAGGGTCTCTGGGATTCCAGGAAAAGGAAAGGAAAATTTACAGCATGCAGCTATTCAAACCTGTCATAGGTTATGCAAAGAGGATCTTCTGGTAGTGCAGAAGTTATTGAAGTAGGTAGGTATATTGTGAATTATATGATGCAATGGCAGATACTACTTATTCTAAACCTTTTTCAAAGTGGGCGATTTCCAATGTGAACCAATTTCTGAAAGTTTCAGAAGTCGTGTTAGCTGGAAAGATCTTTTGAGTTAAAACTCAATTTGGGGAAAATATACTATATACCACGTAGAAGTTACTGTAGGAGCAATTTTTAAAAAAAATCTTCAATTTTTAGTCTTTTTGGAGAAAGTTAACATGTAAGTTGTAGATTCATTATGTAAATTGGCTTCCAGGACCTCACATATTTTTGCACCTCACTGTTACCAATGAGCACCACAACAGATGACATTTTCCCGGATATGTAGCTGCTAAGAATCAAGACAACTTGATGGTACATAATCAACTGAATCAAACAAAGCATGAAAAAAGATATGTTGGCACCAGATATGCCAGCCTACACATTCATCACAAACCCATTTATTTTTATACAGATTATTTTATGTTGCTTATTTTATGTTGCTTTCTTTTTCCATGGTATGAATTACAAAGAATCTTATATCTACTCACTATTCTAAGAAAAATGCACACAAGCAAACTGACTCAATGCAACACTCTGCCTGGGACTGTAGGAAAATAGTTACATATTTTGTACTTTTTATTTCAATTTATTGAAAACTACAAAAGCAAAAAAATAACACCTAAAGATAATGGGCCTAAAGTTGAGACTTACCTTGAGAAGCTTGGAAGACTTCATAGAAAGAATAAAAATGAGAGCCAAAAGAAAGAAACAAGTAAAGACACAATTCCCATCTAGGCAAAATCTCCGATTGGAAGAACATTTTAGGCTTCTCAACACTTGGACATCTTAGCAATCTAAAAACAATGAAATAACATGTTTAGTATTTAGTTAGTTAGCCCCACATAGAAATGTCATAGACAGGACCACAAAAACTTGAGGAAGAATTTCAAATTTTATTTTTCAAAACTTTTTCTCCTTTCTTTCATCTTGAAGACAACGGAAGATGGAAGAGGAAGAGGCTTATCGTTTGGGTTCCTAACAGCCTAAGAAGAGATATTGCAATGTAAAAATAGAAGCCCTATGCATCAACACAAATAGATAGCTAGATAGACAAAATATCTACAAAATATGAGTAAAGACTGTTTTTTAACTAAATTCCAGGTCAAAATCAGCCTTCCCCCTTCAAAACTTACTTCAGCTTTTTCCATTCCTGAAATGCACAAAGGAGAAACAAAACAATTTGACCTTTCTTAGAACTTTCTGGAATGGTGGAAATCAACATGACCACGATAAGTATACAATTAGTGAAGAAGACAATATCATGGTCTGATTAGAAATAAGGCAGCTTGTTTCTGAATTACAGCTAAGAAATCATTTTTCAGAAGAAATGTATTGTTAATTTTTTGTATTGATCCATTGCTTGGAACAGGAATTGGCTTGTTGCCTAGGCCTGATGTGTGGGCTGACAGACAGAGTAACTGGCCCAAAGTCACCCAGCTAGCTTACATGCCTAAGGTGGGACTAGAACTCAGAGTCTCCTAGTTTTTAGTCTAGTAGTGCCTTTGCCACTAGGCCAAGCTGGCTCTCAAGAAAGATGAAATTTCTGAGTGAAAAAAAATATGGGGGAGGGGCACAAGGTGTAATAATAAGTTCCTGGCTGCTGAAACACAACTGGAGAATGGGACCTGTGGCAGGGATGGGGAAGCATGGTGAATCCTTTATCATTGATTACGTTGACTGAGGCCATTGTGTTTAAGCAACATCAGGAAGGTCATAGGTTCCACATTCCTATCCTTAACTATTGGTTAAGAACAATATTAAAATGGAAACACCAAATTTTAGACTGTAATTTGATGTCCAGTTCCCTGAGAGAAAACTCTTCTAAATTCAACCGATTCGTGTTCCACAATTTTTTTTATTAAAAGTTTTTTATTTTTTAAACAAATAAATATTTAATATATCAGTCATTCCTTCCGTGTGACATCTTGGTGTTGTCTCTAATCGTTCTTCTTTTTGTTATTTCTTCTGTCTTCATTCTCATCCAATCAATTACAACAATTAATCACTAACAAAATATTCTGATTATAGCATTTTTATACATAACTATTAATTTACTTATTTGTATCTCTTTTCTAAACAGTAGTAGAGTTGATTTCATATATTAAAGTATTCTGAATCTTATCTTTCTTTAATCATCATAATCAATCTGTTCATTTCTGCACAATCTAATTTTTTTTAATTACTTTTCCTTCCAAAGGTATAATGTTGTGCATAAACAACCCTTGCAGCTGTTATTACATGTATAATCAAATAAATATTTTCTTTGCTATTTTTTTCTGGCAGGATACCCAGTAGGAACAGTTCTGGTTTTAAATCAATACATTGTTGTATCATTTCTTCCAGCCATATCTTAATTTTATTCCAATAATTTTTAGCTTCTGGACATGTCCACCACATATGATAATAAGAACCTGGTAACTGGTGA
Source organism: Ptyas mucosa (assembly GCA_012654045.1). Lineage (NCBI taxonomy): Eukaryota > Metazoa > Chordata > Lepidosauria > Squamata > Colubridae > Ptyas > Ptyas mucosa. Next base: position 5,924,643 of record WNWU01000018.1, read on the forward strand.
CATTTCCAACATTTAGCTGATTTATCTTTAAACATTTTTGCCAGTTTCTCAGGGGGCATATGCCATCTATAAAACATTTTATATTGATTTTCCTTATATGCAGTGGACATTGTTAAATTATAATTCCTTTCCCATTGTTCCACAATTTTTTGACTAAACATGTATAAGTGTGTTACATGGACCCACTAATATAGCTCAGAATATGTTCAATTTGTTCACTGAATTCCACAAAGCTTACCTCTTCGTATATGTACACAGTAGGAGGGGAAGAAACCTTTTCCTCTCAAAGATCATATTCGGAAGCAAGATTGTGCGGTGCTCTGAGAGGACTAATAGTAGACCAAAATATCCCCATCGTTACCCAGCAGGCTACCAGACCACAGACAAGCAGTATGAGACAATGTAATGTCTGTGAGAATAACCTTCAGAGACAGGAGGAAGAGCCACAGGCAACCTAGACAACAATATGTCACAGTAAGAGAAATCTGAGTCTAAAACAGGAATGGCGATAGAGAAAGCACCTCTGAAATGATCCTCTCCAGTTCTCTGAAATGTGACTTTCAGCCTTGCAACATTGTTACTGTATGTAACCTTACAATAAAGATAGCAGTAGTGCTCAGGGGTTTGATTTCTTGCCCTGGGCTACCTGGAAGGGCTGATGGATGATCAGTTGATGATTGGATCAGTTTAAAAAAAAATTAGCCATCCTTCTTAGTGGGCAATTTTCTCCCTGTATTTTTCAGCATTATAGCTTGTAAAACATCCATTATACAAACAAATATGTATTCCGATTTTACAATACTTTCTACCAAACAGAAGAATGTTCTACTTAGTTGATGAACCTAATTGCAGGTGGTATTTGAACGGGAGACTCATTACACTAACAGAAACCACGCAAAGATGCCAGAGGATAGTCCATCCACTGTGGCACAGGCTGAGCCCACAAGAGGAAACAGGTGTCCGTGAATACATGGAGACTCACTTCTAAGCAAACTTAGTTAGGAGTGCCATATTAAGCACATTTTGCTTTCTAATTGTGGCTTTGGTGAAGCAGAGAGAGAGAGAGAGAGAGAGAGAGAGAGAGAGAGAGAGAGGGGGAGAGAGAGAGAGAGAGAGAGAGAGAGAGAGAGAGAGAGATCCTTGGACCGCAAGGAGATCAAATCAACCAATCAATCCTAAAGGAAATCAACCCTGTGTGCTTTGGACAGAAAGCTACTGAAGTTGAAGCTCAAGTACTCTGGCCACTTAATGAGAAGAGAAGATTCACTGGAAAAGACCCTGATGTTGGGACAGATTGAAGGCAAAAAGGAGAAGGGGACAGCAGAGCATGAAATGGTTAGATAGTATAATCAACCCAATGAACAAGAATTTGTGCATAAGTCGGGAAACAGTGATGGTGGAGGGCTGATGTGCTATATAGTCCAGGGATTTCCAACTTTGGCAACTTTAAGCCTGGAGGACTTCAACTCCCAGAATTCCTCAGCCGGCTGGGGAATTCTGGGAGTTGAAGTCTTCCAGGTTTAAAATTGCCAAGGTTGAAGACTTAGTCCATGGGGGTCGCAAAGAGTCGGACGCGACTTTGTGGCTGAACCACAAAAAATTAAGCACATTTGCTTTGTCTCAAGGCAACTCGCGGGCAGACTCCTGCTGATGCCGCTATAAACGGGTGCAGCGCTCCCATACTTTTCGTAGATTTCTTGCCCCCTGCACAGAAACGATGCATCTTTTAACCACGTTTCTTTGTTCTTTCATCCGGCACGCAGCTCCGGGGCCTTTCAAAGTCTCCGGGAGCAAAACCTTTGGCCAGCATCCTTTCTCCCCCGACAAAGGAGCTTTTTTTTTAGAGCAGAAAGGAGCATCGGTGCCGGAGATCGCCGCCAGCAACCTTTAACTAAGGAACAACGCGAGACAAAACAAACGCACCGACCTGCCACATCGCCCGCCTCCTTGCGCGGCATTGAGCCCAGCCTTTCACGCTTCCGGCTCCGGCCAATAAGCCGCGACCCCGCCTCTTCTTGGCTGAGGGCGGGGCGTTTTCCCCTGCTCCGAATTGCGGGCATTTTTAGCGCTCGCTTTATTCGAGTGTAAATGGAGGGAATCGCTTCTTTCCGTCCGTGCAGTTCGCGTGCAGGAATAATTCAGGAGACGCACCTCAACGCTCCTTTACGCCGGTTTCCCCCCCCCCCCCACTGTTGCTATGTGGAGGGCAGCGATGAGGCGCAAAATGGCATAAGTAGTTGCATTGCAAGAGCGATGGTTTGCTGCAACCTGCATGCTTAGCTTTGCTTACCTGCGGGCAAGCCAAGAGCTTTTTTTAAAAAAACAGAAAAAAAAGACTCTGCAAAAACCGGAAATAGCATCGATTCTTACGTCAATATCATTGTTCCTCCACGTTTTAATTGGTACCTTAACATCTGGCAATCGAGGTGGTGGGAACTCCAAAAACAAATGTTTAAACCTCCGGGGATTAAATTTTAAACGATTTCGGGTTTGGTTTTTGTTTGTTTTGTTTTTTTTGCTGCTTGGAAGTTCATTAAAATCGGAAACTGGGGAAGCTGAGCCTAATTTTACTTGGAGCCCCTTTGTCCCTGGGGGTATGAGGCAATCCCTTGTTGAATTAGCTGTCTTGGGCAAAAAAGAACAACCCATGCAAAGGTCAGGGAGGAAATAATGGGAACTTGGGTCTAACACAAAAGATGGTAACCATTTGAGGAAGATTGCTATAATCAAATAGTATTCTAGACCAGGGGCAATGGTGGGATTCAGCCAGTTCGCACCACTTCGGAGAACCGGTTGTTAACTTTCCCAACAGTTTGGCAAACTGGTTGTTGGAAGAAATCATTAGGGCAGAGAACCGGTTGTTAAATTACTTAAATGGAGCCTGAGTGGCGAAGCAGGCTAATGCCTCCTATTAAGGCAGCATTTAACATCCAGCTGCCTGCAATTACTGTGAGTTCTAATCTCACCAGGCTCAAGGTTGACTCAGCCTTCCATCCTTTCTAAGGTGGGTAAAATGAGGACCCGGTTTGTGGGGGCAATAAGCTGACTTTGTATAATATACAAAAAGTATGAAGGCTATTACTTAACGCGTTGTAAGCCGCCCTGAGTCTCCAGAGAAGGGCGGCATATATATATAAATAAATAATAAATAAATAATAAATAAATAAATAAATCCCATCACTGATCAGGGGTCTCCAATCTTGGCAACTTTAAGACCTATGGACTTCAATTCCCAGAATTCCTCAGCCAGCAAAGCTGTTTTAAGGAGTGTTAAGGCTTCTCTATAGCAGGGGTGTCAAACTCACAGAACATGGCCCGGATGCGTCATGTGCTGGCCACGCCCATCCCCGGTTTAGTGAAGGGGAGGAAGTCGCGATACGTCACATGACAACAATGTGACGGTGTGCATTTGACACCCCTGCTCTATAGCATCTGGATCAGGGATCCTATTTACCTATTGCAGGGGTCAGCAACCTGCGGCTCCGGAGCCACATGCAGCTCTTTGGGCCCTCTGCTATGTCTCTCTGTCAGTGATCCTACCACTGGCTGGCCCTGCCCCTTGCCCACCCCTCCCAGTCACTCTTTGCCTGGCCTGAGAAGGTAAGGGCGATGGCAGGGATGGAGAAGCAGCCGAGGCAGAGAGATACAGGGGGGGGGGGAGGGAGGGGAGAGAGAAATCTGTCGAAAGGATTTTGTGGTTCCCGGTGTTTTTTAACAACTGGTTCTCTGCCCTAATGACTGGCTGGGTAGGCGTGGCTAGGGGGGTCATGTGACTGGTAGAAGTGTGTGACATTGAGTTGGCCACGCCCAGCTATGTTTTGTGGCTCCCTGTGTTTTCTTTTCTGTGGGAAACGGGTCCAAATGGCTCTTTGAGTGTTTAAGGTTGCAGACCCCCGACCCATTGGAAACCAATGACTGGATGCACTAATGAGACAATTTCAGCCAATAAACAGAGGTTGAATCCTGAGAAGATGAAATCTGGTAGATTGATAGATCTTGGGTTGATGGCTGCCAGGGCCAGAAAAAAGTAACTGTGGAATCTATAAGGACCCAGGGCAAGAAGGAGGCAGCCATCGGGAGACATTCCTACATTCACCCAAAGGAGAATTCCCATAGAGTCTGTTGGGACATTGTCAAATCTGAGAGGTAACATTTCATCACTGGAAGAAGAGATAATTCTGTGGTGAGCAACCAACTCAAATCCCTGAAGGAAGAAATTGGGAGAAGCAAGTCTCTGGGGAAAGGAGGAGGAGAGATAGTAAAAGCGATCAAAGTCTGAGAGATAAAATGTATCTAGCACATACAGTTGTATGTTGTAATAACAAAGTGTTCACTAGCAACAAATAATTGAGGACTCAGAACAGGAGGGGTGAAGTAAAGGATGTATTGTTTAGGCTCACTTAAAATAATTGAGTGAGTAAAATATAAAATGAGTTAGTATAATATAAAAAAGAAACCCTTAGAAATGCACAGTAAGGTGACACAAATAGCAAACCGCTGTCCTTAGAATGGGAATATCTAGGCAACTTTAAGACTTATGGACTTAACTCCCAGAATTCCCCAGGCAGCATGGGGAATTGCCTGGCTGGGGAATTCTGGGAGCTGAAGTCCATAATTCTGAAAGTTGCCAAGATTGGACACCCTTGATCTAGAACAAGGGTGTCAAACGCCTGTCATCATGGCAGTGTCATGTGACATATCGGGATTTTTTTCCCCCTTCGCTAAACTGGGCATGGGCATGGCCAGCGTGTGACGCATCCGGCCCATGGGCTGAGAATTTGACAGCCCTGATCTAGAGTATTTTGTATACATTTGTAAAGTCTTTTTTGAATAAAAGTCTGATCTCTGCTTCACTGCCATCATCCATTTCAAAACAAAAAACAAAACCCACACTTTCCATCAATAATATTGGGTAGTAATATCGGGTGCATGACTTGTTTTCCTGTCTTTTAAATGAACATGGTTTTAATATATAGTTTTAATATTTTATATAATAATTTTATTGTACAGTAAACCAGTTTGAGATGTAATTGTATAATAAGCAATATAGAAATATATTTAAAGACTAAATTAAAAATATTATTTTCCACATGATAAACAGGAGGGAACATGACTTTGTAGGACTATGGACAAGTTCACAGACTTCTGGGTGTAGTAGAAACTTTTTCTTCCTCAGATGTCAAGTTTATATTCTGTATCTCTGCTTCCACAGAGAGGCATACATCAATTACAACATGATTTGGATGGAAATGGCTTTTTCATTGCAATTATCCATTTACTAATTATCTCTCATTTACACTATTGTAAAGTTCTTATACAGAATTCAATAGAGTAGAGTAGAGTAGAGTAGAGTAGAGTAGAATAGAATAGAATAGAATAGAATAGAATAGAATAGAATAGAATA
>WNWU01000018.1:5930056-5988603 GCA_012654045.1 Ptyas mucosa
TAGAATAGAATAGAATAGAATAGAATAGAATAGAATAGAATAGAATAGAATAGCTTTATTGGCCAACTGTGATTGGACACACAAGGAATTTGTCTTCGATACATAAGCTCTCATTGTACATAAAAGCAGAGGTGGGCTGCACTTTCTTTAACAAAGGGTTCGCTTTGCTCACACGCGCCCCTTCGGGAGAGAAACGGAGCTTCAAACAGGCTCCTAATCAGATCAGGCAGCTCCGGTGAGAACAGCAGGGGTGGCGCGGAATGCAGCTAGGCCAGCCAGCGAGCCAGAAAGTAAGTTATAAATTGATAGCATAGAACGGGTGGGTAGGCAGGCCCAGCCAGCAATCAGAACTAAGGGTTCGCCCAAACCCTTGCGACCATGCAGCAGCCCACTACTGCATAAAAGTGATAAATCATGATCATAGTCATAAAAATACATTAATCATAAATCATAAGATACAACACTTAGTTGTAGAATCAACATAAATTGTACTAGGAAACTAAATAAAACAATATAAATTGTAAAGATACAAGCATATAGTCATAAGTAGAAAAGGAGATAGGTAATAGGAAACATGAGAAGAAAAATAGTAATACAGCCTTACTAAATAGTTTGACAGTGTTGTGGGAATTAATTGTTTAGGAGAGTGATGGCATGGGGGTAAAAAATGTCCTTGTGTCTAGTTGTTCTGGTGTGCAGTGCCCTATACCGTCGTTTTGAGGGTAGAAGTTGAAACAATTTATGTCCAGGATGTGAGGGGTCTATAGATATTTTCACAGCTCCCTTTTTGACTTGTGCAGTATACAGGTCCTCAATGGAAGGCAGGTTGGTAGTAATTGTTTTTCTAATTATCCTCTGAAGTCTGTGGCTGTCTTGTTGGGTTGCAGAGCCAAACCAGACAGTTCTAGAGGTGCAAATGACAGACTCAATAATTCCTCTGTAGAACTGAATCAGCAGCTCCTTGGGCAGTCTGAGCTTTCTGAATTGGCGCAGAAAGAACATTCTTTGCTGTGCTTTTTTGATGACTTTTTGATGTTTGGTGTCCATTTTAAGGAGCTGTTTATATATTGTTTATATAACTGTATTCAGAAAATACAGTCCCAAAAAGTCTTTCTTATCTCTGTCTCTCTGTCTGTCTATTCCATTTCTATAGCCACCCAACTCAGCCAAATGACATTGATCTTGATCACAATATATTCATCCATCCAATCCAAGTCACAATATATTGCTGGCCCTTTGCTGAAGCCACCTATGCTTATGCTCAAATGTTTTTTCTGCCCTGCTTTCAATCTGCTTCCAAGCTCAGTTCAAAGAGATAGTTAAATTCTCATATAGTTTGGGACTAGGTTACTGATCAGCTGCTTTTTCCTCAAATTGACATCATCTCCAGAGGCCCTGTCTCAACTCCCCTCTTCAAATGAAAGGTGGCAATTGAGAGATGGCATCTTCAGTGGTAACTCCCTAGTTATGGTATAGGGTTTTTTCCCCAAAAAACCTATGCCTGCTGCCCTCTCTGTGGTCTTTTCCACACATTTTATCTACTCATTTTTTTAAAAAATGAAGCATGACATTTAGATTGAGCTCCCTTTCAAATTATTCGGTAGTTTTTAACAATATTAATTTCCTATACACTGGACTGTTACATTATCTTTCTGAACTACTCAGAGAATGGTAAGTAAATATTGATCAGCTGGCAAACACAAGAGGTCAGTGTGGTTTAAACTTTATGTTACAAACAACTTCAAGCAGTCACCAAATGCCATTTATGGTCCTGCTATCAGCATTCGTTTTCCTAGGGGAGACCTGTTGTGATTGAAGACCATGTCCACTAGATGGCGGCAGAGTACAAAATGTGCCCTGTAAAAGTCATATTTAAGATGACTTAAGATCAGGCAGTGTTGCTGTACTAAAAGGCATCTAGTCAGCTGACACATATGAGAAGAAATTGTTGGGGAAATCATGCATATTTATTATACCAGCATCAGCCACCATTTTCTGATAGATAAAGAGGTACTGTCAAATTAAGTAGGTCAGTACATTGATCATCCCTGACAGTGATCTCGTCTGGAAGAGCCGACTCCCTTGGCATCTCAGAATTGCTCTTCCCTTCCTGTTCAACCTGATTTCCCTCAGCCCATCCCAGAAGAAAGAGGACAGATTACCTAGCCTTGGTTTATCAGTCTGCCTCCGGTCACTTTGTAGCCTGGGTTTACACAGATTCTCCAGATATCCTAAATGCTGTATTTTTAATTCCAAGTTGTGCATACATTTTTTTAATGTCAAGTCAAAATGAGAATAGAACTCCTGTTTGAATCTCCCTGATGAAAGGTGGTTTTATTTTCTGTTCATTCTCTCTCACTGCCTTTTGTTCACAGTTGGATACCTCCTCTCCTTTTTTTATATTTTACTTTTGGATTATTCTTTCTTTCTTTCTTTCTTTCTCTTTCTTTCTTTTTTTGAAAGACAGCATTTTCTTTATCTTATTTTCAGTTGCTTATGTGTACCAAAATTCCAAAATCTTGAACTGTATTGACCTTTTTTGCTTTTCTTGAAAAGCCATTTTAAACACCTAATGCTATAGAACCGTGATGGCGAACCTATGGCACGGGTGCCACAGGTGGCACGCGGAGCCATATCGGTGGGCACGCGAGCTCAGCTCCAGCATGCATGCATGTGCCAGCCAGCTGATTTTCGGGCCTTCTGGGCCCACCAGAAGTCAGGAAACTGTTTCCGGCCTCTGGAGGGGGTGGGGAAGGCCGTTTTTGCCCTCCCTAGGCTCCCATAAAGGCTCTGGAGCCTGAGGAGAGCAAAAAATGGGCCTACCGGGCCCACCATGCCATCGCATGCCAAAAGCGGGGGGAGCACGGGGGGGCAGGGTGCATAGAATTATGGATGTGGGCACACATGCGTGTGATCCCACCACGTTCCTCCCGTTTTTGGCACACGATTGCAAAAAGGTTAGCCATCACTGCTATAGAATGTTATAGCAGGTGTTCAGATTATAACATAGGTGGATCAATGCTAAAGTAATTCATCTCAGAATTAACACACAAGAAGCATGTGTGTCTATTTTTACACACAAAGTCTATGGTTTTAATATTTTTATAATCTGTTATTATTCTATAGATGTAAATTCCAACTTTTCTCCACATGCTCACCAAAGGATACATGGAACTCTGGTTTTGCCTGTATTAGCTGGCAAGAGAATACTGGATATTGAAGTTCAAAGATAATAAGAAAAAATATTAAGACAGAGTTTATGGGCGCATATTCCACAGAAACAAAAATGACTAGTCCCATCAAATATCCATTGATCTGTTTTAGTATATTTTAGTCATTTATACAGTAAACCAAACTTAGAGGATATGTGGATGGGACAGGATGGGATCAACCATGACCTCCCTTTAAAAAAAAAAAAGTAATGTATTTTGTATTGAAAATACCAAATGAATAAGATAGAAAAAATATACATTAAAAGGTGTGGTGTTTACCAAAAGAGGCAGTTTAGCTGCCAAGTTAAATACAATTCAGTCAAGGCTAACTTGCACTTCCTTTCAGAGTATCCAAATGTGACTACCAAGTGGAAAATATTCAGTTTCATCACTCTATGAATCCTTCCATCTGCTCCTTGTTTGATTTGGCTTTTCTGGAACTAATATTTCATTAACTAGTCTGGCTTTAAGGAGAATTGCATCTCTGCACTGAGTATTTTCTCCCAGTCTAGCTAGCTGTGCATGAAGTAATGGTTTTTCATGTCCTGCAGACCTAAGACCTAAATCTATTTGGGGTGGGTGGGTGTCTCATATCTCTTTTTCAGATTCTGATTCACCATTGCTCCATTCTCCTGCATTAGGGTTGTTCAGAGAATTATAACTCTGAATACTAGGGTTAACTACGCCATCCTGCAGTCACCCTGAATAATATCTCTGTGTTGGAATAGATGAATCCAAGATTACCATAGGTGAAGTGTTAGAAACTCTTTATAATGCCCTGATAAGATCAGATGTGAAATATTGCATCCAATTTTGGTCACCATAATATAAAAATGATGTTGAGATTTTGGAAAGAGTACAAAGAAGAGCAACAAAGATGATTAGGGGACTGGAGGTTAAAACAGGAAGAATTGGGTAGGTCTAATTTAATGCAAAGAAGAAGACTAGGGGTGACATGATAGCAATGTTCCAATATCTAAGGAGTCTGCCACAAAGAAGAGGGATCAACCTATTCAAAATACCTTAAGGCAGGATAAGAAGCAATGGATGGAAACTAATCAAGGAGAAAAGCAACCTAGAACTAAAGAGAAATTTCCTGACACAAAAATCAGTAGAATGACTGATTTATGGGTCTAGAAGTTATGGAAGAGATTGGACAACCCTTTGTCTGAAATGGTATAGGGCCGTGATGGTAAACCTATGGCATGTGTGCCAGAGGTGGCATGCAGAGCCCTCTGTGGGCACACATGCCGTCACCAGCTGCTCTTCTGGTTTCCAGCATGTGCACCGGCCAGCTAATCTTCACACATGCCAGAGCCCCAGAAACCAGATGACCAGGTGGCCAGCACACATAAGCGACTGGCCAGCTGGTCTTCAAGTTTCCGGGGCTTTGGTGCATGCACATGCGCACGCGTTCCAGTTTGGGCACTCGGTGCCGAAAAGATTCACCATCACTGGGTTTCCTGCTTGAAGAGGTGGGTTGGACTAGAAGAGCTCCACAGTCCCTTCCAACTCTGTTATTTTGTTAAGTTGGGGGTTGGGAAGATATTTTGATCACGCAATTAAAACCAATTGCCAAGCAAGTCTGATTTCCAGGAGAATAGTATGACATTAGGGAGGGAAGAATTCTTCTCATAAGCATTCTGTGATCCCTGAATATTCTGCCAATGTGGCACTCACATTCTAATTTTTAAAAAGTCAATTTTGGAGGGGAAATTATGGGGTTGATCTTCTTTCAGAGGCAGAGTGAGAAGAAGAGAAAGGAGGAAGAGATATTGTTGGTGACCCAAATCTAATGGCATTGACTTTTCATCATCTTATGACTTACTGACTACAAAAGGGCAGTAGGGTATAGATAGAGATTTAAGGATTTACTCTGTCTGTCACTCTGCCTGCTCTGCATCAGGGGTGGGTTCTACTTACCTTTACTACCAGTTCGCAATGGGGCTGCGCACGCACCCATGCACTCTTCTGCGCATGCGCAGAAGCGTTCTGATGATGTTGGGGTCAGTGGGTGGAGCCTCCCGCCAGTTTTACTACCAGTTCTATAGAACTGGTGCAAACCTGGGGTAACCCACCACTGCTCTGTATCCAAGAAAAACTAATGTGAGCTCACTTCCTTCTGCATTTGGCAAGGGAGGGAGGGGAGAGAAAGAGAACAAGAACATGTCTGACTCATCTCTTGATTGGATATAGTTAGGTAGGAGATACATTTTGCCTAGCAGTATAATATATTTCCAGTAAATAAATTTCCTTTCTGTTACAATTATAAACCTGTTTCACTAATCTTTGCTCCAGATAGATTCTCACTCTCAGGAACACTCATACCTACTTCAACCTCCAAAAGATTGAATGGGAAGAAAGAGAAAATTAGTTTATTCCCCTAAAGTACCTGCAGATGCTTCTTTTGATAATTCTTTGTCCCACCAGAATTTTAACATTTAAAAACGGCAGGTTGGCATGCTGGAAAATCTCAAGTACCATCTTCAGTTCTAAGAATATTCTCTGGAGCCCACTTTCCAGATTTATTTGGAAGGGTGCCCAGCTGCCCAGAGAAAAGACAATGGTGAGCAAAGTAGGATGGACAGGATGTTGGCCAGAGAGCTGATTCTGAGCTGATTCTCAGATTGATAAAAAATCTAGTAGCTGTTTCCAAAACTGACTCCAGATGCTCCTGGAGGGGTGGCAAGCTTCATATATTTGTATTTTGAAGTTGGTTATGTCCTACATGGAAGCTCTTTTATGAATGAGCAACTCTCCTCCCCAGAAGTAATTTTGTGAGAGCACCCATAATATGTTCTAAAAATCCCAAATGTGTCCACTGATATGAAAAATTCAAAAATCCCTTGCCTAGGAGAACTTAGTCTTGGAATGGTATTTGTGTGTACTACCAGTATAGCTTCTTTTGTCATGTGAACTGCTTAGTTTAGAGCTTCCTGCTCTCCCTCTCTCTCCCTCCCTCCCCCCCTCCCTCCCCCCCCTCTCTCTCGCACAACAGACAGAAAGTCACCCATTCCATTATATAGGGAAACATCCTGGCAACCCTAAGTAGGAAGAAAGGGAGGGAAGGGCAACTATCACCACCACAATCTTATCTCCGCCTTCTGTCCCCTTTTTCTTCAAGCCTTCTCTGCTTCTTTCATTGTATTCACATGAGGGATGATATATGTTTTTCAGAATTATACCTAAAGGCATAAAGGTAAAGGTTCCCCCACACATGCATGCTAGTCATTTCCAGCTCTATGGGTGGTGCTCATCTCCATTTCTAAGCCGAAGAGCCAGCCCTGTCTGAAGATGTCTCTGTGGTCATATGGCCGGCATGACTAAATGCTGAAGGCACACGGAGCGCTGTTACCTTCCCACCAAAGTGGTCCCTATTTTTCTACTTGCATTTTTTACGTGCTTTTGAACTGCTAGATTGGCAGAAGCTGGGACAAGTAACGGGAGCTCACTCCATTACGCAGTGCTAGGGATTCGAACCGCTGAACTGCCAACCTTCTGATCGACAAGCTCAGCGTCTCAGCCACTGAGCCACCATGTCCCTATTCTAAAGGCATACATCACTTATAATGTTATACAAATTGTATTTAATATATAAGCAATGGTGGGTTGCTGCATGGTCGCAAGGGTTCGGGCAAACCCTTAGCTCTGATCGCTGGCTAGGCCCACCCCTGTCCTATGCTATCCATTTATAACTTACTTTCTGGCTTGTTGGCTGGCCCAGCTGCTGTTCTCACCGGGGCTGCCTGAGCTGATTAGGAGCCTGTTTGAAGCTCCGTTTCTCTCCCAAAGGGGTGTGCGCGAGCGAAGCGAACACACGTGCGCACTCGCTCACAACCAGAGAACCCTTTGTTAAAGAAAGTGCAGCCCACCTCTGCATATAAGTTAGTGTATGTTCATCTTGTATATGAAGATATTATGCTGAATTGTGTCCACATGGGACTGCACCCCATCTATTTAATATCTACAAGGCTCCTCAAACGTTAACACTACTTTTATAAGGTTTTTAACAGAGAAGAAAAGCTCCCCAGTTACTGAGCTTTGTCGCTTCTTTGTATTTTCTTTTTTCTTCCACATAGCAGAGGAAAACTGAGCCATTGGGGTAGCTGCTGTAAATTTGGTAAGGGTCCTGTTACATGTGTGCTTCTCAAGGGTTTAGAAAATGAACTACAGACAAAAGTGAAACATCTGGTTAGCATCACTGAGTAGCTGAGCAGCTCATTTTTGAACGCTTGCATGAAACCGTGGCTGATTCATCTTATACACGCCAACTAATCATACTGCACAAAGGCTGCTTAAAAATATCGATTTGAACTTCTGCGGTTATTTTTCCAACACTGAGCTTCTCCCTAGCAACACTCTTTTCATCTCTGAAAAATTATCATTAGGATGGATTTGCTTGTTTCTAAACAAGGCATTGCTTGGCCTCAGGTCAGAGAGTCTTGTCCAGCATTGTCTGCTTTAACTGGTAAAGGCTTTGGGGGGGGGGAGGGTCATAGAAAGGAATTACTTGCTCCCGTGTCTCTCTGTTCTTTCCCTACTGAAACTGCAAATTCAATTGCTCTGCAGGCTGAACCAGATGACCAACTTGTCATAGCACACATACAAGCTGTTGGTCTTTTTCTCAAGGAAGCCTTGATTTCTACCAGGTCCCATCCCACCAGGATTGCAATTCCTGCCTCTCTTTTCCAGTTACATGTCAAAAGCTGTGTTGCCTAACCTGCATTTCATTTCACTGTAGTCCAATACTGTACCTCCGATCCTATTAGATACGGTGCCCCCATTCTTCTGGTTTTAGGTCATTGCCCTCTATAGTCTCTATGTATTCTTACAAGTTCTCCAGTAGACTGGTGAAAAGGTGGGTTTGGTGCAGAGGTGGGTTTCAGCAGGTTCTGACCAGTTCTGGAGAACCGGTAGCAGAAATATTGAGTAGTTCAGAGAACCGGTAGTAAAACTTCTGACTGGCCCCGCCCCGATCTATTCTCTACCTCCCAAGAGGGAATGGGGATTTTGCAGTAACCTTCCCCTGCCACGCCACCAAGCCACACCCACCAAGTCATGCCACACCCACCAAGCCACACCCACAGAATCAGTAGTAAAAATATTTGAAACCCACCACTGGTTTGGTCCTTTTAGAGGTTCACTGATGGAACAATGAAAACATGGATTTGTTTGTTAGCCTGGATCTATTTTGTTTTTGTTTTTTCCCAACAAAGTGAATTCTACTCTCCTTCTATTCCAAGTGACAGAGGGGAAAAAGATAAAACGATGTGGTTATTGTTGTTAGCTGTGGTGGTTGTTTTGATAATGCAGGAAAAGTTAAAAAAAAAAAGGAGAATATGCCAATCAGATTTCATAGTAAACACAATCCAAATATAACATCATGCCATCACCATAACCAAGGAAGAGGAAAGAGTGGAAATCTGGAAGGGAGCTGATTTCCTTTTCAGCTGCCTCACCCATGGGAGTCCAGCAGCTTAAAGCAGCAGCAAGGAGCAGCCCAAAGATTGCAGAATTCAGCTTGGCCTGGCACATAATCTAGACTATTTTGCAAAAGAATTAACTTTCTAAGCTGGAGTAAATGCTGCTTTAGCGCTGAACAGTCAAATTATCATCTATTTAAGTGTGCAAGTATAACACACTCAATGTCCAGTGTTTGCCAGGGGGAGAGACGCTAGCTTCCCAATTAGTCGCAAAAGGTCAGTACAGTTCCTGTGTTTTATCGTGCAAGGTTCCTAAAATACATTTTCTGTTCTAGTCTTAGTATCTGTGCAATAAGGATGCTCACGGGAATATTTTGCATAACAATACTATGCCTGCCTTCATCTCCCCCATCCAAAATCATCTCTCACATTGTCTTTTGATGTGCAGGGTAATAAGTATAGGGAATTTGAGGCATTATCTGTGGGAAATTAAAACCTCTAGACATTTGATCTTTAGACATAATTATATAATATGATGCAAGTGTTCAGCGCTGCTATTAATATTAATTTGAGCATCTACGCAGTATTTTTCTCCCATCTTCCAAATGCTTTCCTTCTGTTTCCAGTAACCCTTACAATATTTTCTGGGGGTGGAGTATTCACTAGTAAATAAATGAATATTATTACCTTTATACTAATCTTCCCTCTCTCCTTCCCTCCCTCCCTCCCTCTCTCTCTCTCCGTGTGTGTGTGTGTGTGTGTGTGTGTGTGTGTGTGTGTGTGCGCACGTTCCCTGCTGAGTTGAAATTGCTATCTATCTGAGATTCAGTGGCTTCTTCAGAGAGGAGATTAAAAAAGACAAGGTGGTAGATGAGTTGTTGTGATACAAACCTTGTCCCTTTTATACAGTATGTGCCATCAATACTGTGTGCATACTCAAATGTAGCAGGATTCATATTACAACACAATGTCATTTCTGCAATTTTGCCTTTTTTGACCCACAGACACATATTACAGTTGGGACTATTAAGAAATTGTTTATAATGCTGACAGTCTGATAAATAAAAATCAGCATTAGAGTTCTACTTCAAATTTTTAACTGACGTAATGTACTAAGTAAAAAAAGAATATGAGAAATTGGAAATTAAACAATACATTCTGGGTGGATTTAGGAAACAATTCTGTTGTCCCCAGAACAATGGTGGGTTGCCCCCAGTTGGAAGAAATGATACAACAATGTATTGATTTAAAACCAGTGGGAGGCCCTGCCCACCGCCCTGGATGTCATCATTGGCGTTCTGCGCATGCGCAGAAGCTTCTGCACATCTGCAGAAGCAAGGCATGCACATGAGCAAAGCGAGTGCGTGTGAGTGATCCCGTTGCGAACCAGTAGTAAAGGTAAGTAGAACCCACCCCTGCTCCAGAAGGTATATCAATGGCCATAAGTGCACCATAAAACATGGTCCATAAGATGAAGATGACCATCTTTGGCAATGGAAAGATATAGCTCTGTCTGAGTGGACCAAAAAAAGGGCCCAATGCTTGATTTGTAAATACTTCTGCAAGATGATAAATCCAAAGTCACGATGTATACTAAATATGGGTTGAATGCTGCAATTCTAATCCAATGACTTGAAGAAGAGAAAAAACAGATCTTTCTTCTCCTTTGTTCTCATAAGCCTGGCTTGAATTAAGTAGTTTTATTTGCCAGTTCCCCATCCCTCTTACCTCTATGGTATTCTCAATCATAAACATACAATATCTTTAGTGAAGCATGCAAACAGCGTCTGCATTTCCTGTGTCGGACGAGGAGAGCACATCTTTCTCCGTTTGTCCTGGCCACTTATTACAGAGGCATGATTGAGAGCATTTTCACAAACTGCATCACTGTTTGGTTTGGTGGTAGCAATGCCTCAGATAGAAGGTCCATACAAAGAGTGGTAAGGACAGCCAAGAAGATAATAGGAAGCTCACTTCCCGTTATTCATGATACTGCTTATAAGCACTATTTTATAAGCTTATAAGACCCCACACACCCACTTTATGGTCTGTTTCTGTTGCTCCTCTCTGGGAGGAGGTTTCGAAGTATTTCTAGCAGGACTACCAGTCCTTTGTTCCCTATGCCATCCGTCTGGTAAACTCTCAAGATTCATTTTTCTTGCCATGTACATGTATACATCCAAACTAGACTGTGGTTGGGTATTTTGTGGTGCAATTGGTTATAAGAGTCCAGCCAATGTGATTAGTTTACGGTAATTCACTCTGTTGTGTGAACCCAAACAACTGTATTATTCCAAAAAATCATAACCCAAAAAACTATCAGTCGGCACAATTCAGGAATACAGTCAGTTCTATAATATTTATAGAATATTATATACAAGCTCTATAATATTTATTTGAAGTAAAGCAGGTTGCCTGGTAGGTACATTGATCCCATTCCTTCAATAGAAGAAAAGGCTACTAGCACTCAACATATTAATAAAAAGGAAATGGATTGGAGCATCCCAGGGACTCATAGCCAGTGGTGGGATTCAGCCAGTTTGCACCACTTCGGGAGAACTGGTTGTTAACTTTCTGAGCAGTTTGGCAAACTGGTTGTTGGAAGAAATCATTAGGGCAGAGAACCAGTTGTTAAATTACTTGAATCCCACCACTGCTCACAGCCCAAGACTGAGTTTACAGGCTTAGCAGAATAAAGTCGTAGAAAACAGGCTGTAATAAAATTAACTGTTCTACTTCTAACAGTAATAGAGAAATACCAACATTGACCCATGAAAATAATATTTGTATACTTACATTGGGAGACCTAATTAGCATCCTATATATGCACTTCTACATGAATGGGGGGGGGGTTGTTTCTGCTGCAGAACTTTAAAAAATGTAATCCTCTCACAAACTGTCTGAAGTACTGAATGACTATAATTTCATTCAGTTGTACAAGTAAGCCAAGCAGCCAAAGACAATGCGATATCTCTACCCGCTCTGCCAAGTCAACAGGATTAATTAACTTCTATGGCAAAATATTAAAGGATTGCAGTCACAAGCATTGCTACGATAAAATGTTCTACATTGTACTCCCAAAACGAGAAAATGAGAAGGAAAAAGTGGAAAGGGCAAACTGCATATTTCTCATGTACTAAACAGAACTAGTTAGAAAGTGGAGAGAGAGAAAGAGACAATGTGGTGTAAAGGACAAGATATTAAACTGACACCAGGGAAGCCCAAGTTCAAGTCCATGGAAGCTTATTGATTACAGATTTGAAAGATCTCCAGTTTGCTTTTCAAAAGTATCCCCCATTTCTTCTCCTTCATTGGATAGGCAATAGTGAAAAAAACCCTCCCTGTTTACGCTCTTATAGTCCCTAGTCAGGGTAAAGTCAGGGCAACCGGATGGAGCTATACATTTACTGGCCAGATGCCCTTCCTGATGCCATGCGGAGTTCACAGCAGGTATTTTTTCTTTGCACCCTGATAAAGAAATATCTACCTGCTACCTAGGATTGAACTCTCAACCTTCAGAGTGAGAGGTGAGTTCTTCACCACTAGGTCACCACACCACTCTAGATAGACAATAATAGATATCATTAATATTCCTGTAATATATTCTTTCACTATATTAAACACCTATGGTCTTGAATATTGCCAAACTTACTCACCTGAATTTCTGAGAAATGGATACTTTTCACATCTGGTACATACCTACAGTACAACTCTCCTTCCTTTCTATTGTTATTCCATGTCAGCAGTCTATACAGATAACCCAAAACATGGACCGAGGAAACAATTGTATGCCTTCAAGTCACTTGCTGATTTCCAATACTGTTCTTTTTTTTTTCTAGTCATCTTACATAGATCAAAAAAAAAGAACAAGAACACTATTTAAATTCCCCGGTTCTTCAGTTTCCTGCTTAGAATGTCAAAGTCGAAGGTGCTTGCTCTTTGTTGCGCCCTTGTCCCTACATGGATTAGCAAGAAGGGATTATAGAAGTGATAAGTCTTGTGATTCATTCTGTCAAATTGCTGAACCATGCTCCTGGCAGACAGCACACTTCATGGGTTGATAGGTCCAGTTGGCATATATTTGCTACAGTTCCTTGTAATAGTTCACTATTTGTCTTCTTACAGGGATTTGAAATTTGTTTTTGGGTTCTAGCAATGCAAAATAACTTCTAAGTGTCTTGTTTTTGTACATCACTATTATCCACTGGGTTGGCTTCTCTCTTTGATTCTTTTCCTTGTGAAGACTTGCTTTTTTTTTGTCAGTTCCTTTTGTTTCTTAACATATCACTAAAAGAAGATATTATTTCTTTAAAGGTTTCAATTTTTTTTACATGTTGGTGGGTTTCAAAAAATTTTTACTACCGGTTCTGTGGGTATGGCTTAGTGGACGTGGCAGGGGAAGGATACTGCAAAATCCCCATTTCCTTCCAGCTGAGACTTGGGAGGCAGAGAATAGATGGGGGCGGGGACAGTCAGAATTTTTACTACCGGTTCTGCGAACTACTCAAAATTTCCGCTACTGGTTCTCCAGAACTGGTCAGAACCTGCTGAAACCCACCTCTGATGTACACGCTGTTCACATAGGGGGAAATATTGCAATGGGTTTCTCCTTAAACACCTCTGCTGAACTTTATTCCCCATCTCCTCTTGGACAGAAAAGATTTTATCTGTTTGTTTTTTTAATGCAGCATATGGTATACAACTAAAACTGAATGTCCTAAATAGCATTCTAAGTTTCCTCTATTTCCTCACTCTATTTACTTCCAATGTGAACTCCCTCCTTAGAACTTGGCTGCTTTATCATTCTTCTGAAGTTACGTCAGCAGCTGCTGTTAACCCAGCAAGAAGCGATGATTCAGTTACCCATAATAAGCAATCAGTAACTCAGGACAGATCTTTCACAATTAGGAGCAATATCTTTTTTACACTTCACAGCCAAATGTAAAGAGATCTTCCATCCATAGCATTTTCCTACATCCCTTTTGCCCAGTGTAGGTGCCAGTTTGCCTTAGTAAGCAGCTGGGGTGATTAAAAACGTGTCCAAAATGTTCCAAAAATATTCATGATTCCAGAAGGAATAATTTATAAATGAACCTTTGCAAACTTCGCTTTTATTTAGATAACCCAGAAACCTCTACTGATTGACCCAATTGGTTAAATGATGCAAAACATCAAGAGGTTTGGAAAGTACTTGGCATGAGCCTTCCCCCACCCCCACCCCCACCCCCACCCCCGGCCTCTAAGGACTGAGGCAGCTGCATCCCCTAGAAGGCTTGGTGTGGTTCCTCCAAGGGATCTCCCAGGTTGGTTGTACAGGTATGTGCCTGCAGAGGCCATGCTTTCCTGGGACCTCTGGCAAAGCAAAGTAACATCATGCCCACACACGCAGAAACAACTTGGAAGCAACTTGGGAAAACCCTTGAAGCACCTTTGCTTGTGCCAGCAGAGTTAATGATGCTCCTTTCCAAATACTTTAAACAGACCTACAGTTTGTATTTGTCTTTCGAACAGAAAAAGTGATGGCACAAAAACCTACAATATAAAAACAAAACAATGGGTATAGAAGTAAACAAAAAAGCAAAGCTTTACTGTGGAACAAATAAATCTCACATCCAATCTCCCAGAATAAATGATTCATGTCAACACCCAGTTTATCAACTGTGAGCTTATTTGACAATATGATCAATCTTTCTGATGGCACTGACATATCCATATAGGTCACATGTTGAACTATGGTTGGTGTACTTATTTATTTACTTACTTAATATACCTACCTCAGTTGATTCCACTTAGGATTGTTCCATACCGAATGTAGAAAATAAGGAGGAACTTTCTTAGAGTGTGATTAATGCTATCGGATCTGGATAAAAGAGTTTTCCATTTCTCCAGTACTTATATTGCTGGAATTGTGTTAAGGGATTATACAAAAAGATGCAACAAAAGATTAGTATGTCCTTAAAAGTTGCAGACTATTGACTTTATATACCCTTATATATCAATATTTTCCTCTCTATACAATTCACTGAAAATGATAGTAAGGTTCTGAGAGCCACATAGCCCCTGGGTCATCCTTGGGCACCAGGAGTAAATTCTCCCCCTCCTTCTTTCCTCCAAATGATAAATCAAATGTTTCCTCTTCCCTTTGGTGGGATCCACATGCAAAGAGCCAAAGTTCCAGATCAGTTCTTAGAAATACCAAATGTAGTGGCCATTGTTTGTTCATGACACAAAAATGACCTTTTAAGTCAACAGTGAAAAAAAAAACATTAGCAAGAAAGGAAATGAATACTTATTTATCCAAGATATCCAATAAGAGTCTGTCTGGGCTCATTAAAATGTGAGAATTAGTCAGATTTGTTATTTCCCTTTAAAAAAAAACTGGCATAGCCCAATATCATCAGGCATTTAAAATATATAAAAGAGCAGATTAAATTACTTGTAAAATGTGATTGCATGAAAAAAGAAAAACCAATTGTGACAGACCCTGCCTAGGAATGGCTGTTTCTCCACCCCCGCCCCTTATTTATATAGAACTGTAAAGGATTCTTGGCAGAATAACAAACTGCTTATTGAGGGGTTTGTTCATCAAATGTCTGACAGGAATGCTTAGGTGCAACTCACATGTCTAAATGAAAAGGGGAGGAAATATTCCCTTCAGGTTCTGTCTTGGGGCCTGACAGCAGGTGCTTTTATGGCATATTTGTCCTGAAGTAATAGGAATTGAATGGATCTGACCTGTGTACACTGAAAGCTGGGAATCATGGCAAACCACAGGGGTACTTCTAGCATGTGGAGTTGCTTTTAAATGTAACACTTGTTAGAATCAGGAGTAGTATTATTAGTACTATACTTACAAAAAAAATCATTAGATTAAGAATTTAAAGTGGCAGCATAAAATATAACAAAGCAATGAATTGAAATTAAAAACACTTTGCAAAGCAAAAAGCAGCAGCATAGCAATAAAATCAAACAGCATGGAATCCTACTATATTAAGTTTCAGGACAGTCAGTAAAGGTATATGTCTTATTTAAAACTCAAGGAAGAGACGTGCTTTTAATCTGGGGCACATTGACCAAAGTGTGCTGAAGCTGACCCTACTTAGAGTTGCTTTGGATAGTGAGATCTGCTGTATATAAATTTAATAAGCAAATAAATAAACTGTACAACTACGATAAATGCTTCTTCATCTTCATGGAAAACTTTATGTGAAAATGCCACTACAAGGTAAAGGTAAAGATTCCCCCCACACATATGTGCTAGTCGTTCCCGACTCTAGGGGGTGGTGCTCATCTCTGTTTCAAAGCCGAAGAGCCAGCGCTGTCCAAAGACATCTCCGTGGTCATGTGGCCAGCATGACTCAATGCCAAAGGTGCACAGAACGCTGTTACCTTCTCACCAAAGGTGGTCCCTATTTTTCTACTTGCACTTTTTACGTGCTTTCAAACTGCTAGGTTGCCAGCTCACTATACTGTATGGGAAACACAGCAAGTTTTAATAAATGCAGTTAAAGAACGAAAATGAAATATCTTTCTTGGCTGTAAAACTAAAAAAAGAAAAGAAAACTGTAACAGAGCTGAATGAAGGTAGATAAAGATAAAGGAAGAATTGTTATTGATTGGTTGTTGGAGGGGAAATTATGTGTCCTTCTGTAGAAAAAGTTAATTCTGCTAGATAGAATGAATGGCTGGGTGGGAATGCGCTAATGCAGTAGAGGAAATTTGTACCATCCAAGACCCAAAGACTGATCAGAATAGTGAATAATGAGTATAGTGAATAATAAGTATTCAAGTAAGTAGTTTAAGGATAAGTCTATTCTTCCACATACATGGCAAAGGAAAGCATGGTTGCTTGGATCGTTTAAGATGAAAAATCAAAGGTATTATGAAGAGCACAAGGACAATGAGGATCTCGGAATGTAGAATGGACCATTTTTGAGTGTGAAAAGTGAATCTGGGTAGGGGAGATTAGACAAGAAAAAAAATGGCAGTGAAAGAGCAGGAGTGGAAGAAGAACAAGTACTGGAATAGAAAATATGTGCTGTGTATAAATAAGTGTTGGATGATGAATTGGTCTCCCAAAAGAGAAAATTGAAAATGGATATATGGGGGGGAAAGGCTGCTTGAAACAGAAGGAAAAGATGTACAGAAGTGTATACAGTTATAGTAATGGGAAACATGAAAAAGGATATTTAGTGGAACAATAAAATGAAATATGTGGTTGATGAGAAAAAATATGATAAAAGGGAGTAATTTCAACAAAGGACTAAAGAAAGATACTTTTGTGTGTGTCTACCAAGAGTTTGTGCCTATGTAGTAATAATAAACCTTGGTTCGCAGCTAAGCTCAAGCAGCTATGTCATGCCAAAGAAAAGGCCTACAGGAAAGGAGATAGGATTTTATTAACAAGGGAGATCAGGGTACCAAAGAGAAACTAATCCAAAAAGCTGAGGAATCAGTTCTCAGCTAATGAACCAACAAATGTGTAGAGATCCCTGAAGAATATAATTGGCTACAGCAGACCTTCCTCCCTTCCTGTCAACTGGCAGATGACCTAAATG
The DNA here is from genome assembly GCA_012654045.1 of Ptyas mucosa. NCBI lineage: Eukaryota > Metazoa > Chordata > Lepidosauria > Squamata > Colubridae > Ptyas > Ptyas mucosa. Next base: position 5,947,250 of record WNWU01000018.1, read on the forward strand.
TGTTCTACTGTAGGTCTGAGAGGAGATCACTGTCAACTATCTCTACCTTCCCCACCTCAGATACAGCAGCAGCAGTAAAATTTCATGCACCTATCTCCATTCCCTCTGCTGCTGCCCTCTGCCCCCCACCCCCACCTCTGGTGATCTTAGAAAAAGATGTGCGAGATCTGTTTCATACACAAAAGATCGGAAAAGCACCAGGCCCGGACAGAGTAACTCTTTCTTGCCTGAAAACCTGTGCTGAACAACTGGCCCCCATCTTCACCTGCATATTTAATAAATCACTGGAGACATGCTATGTCCCTTCTTGCTTCAAATGCTCTACCATCATCCCAGTTCTCAAGAAGCCCTCCATCAGGAAGGTAAATGACTTCAGACCGGTTGCTCTGACATCTGTAGTTATGAAAATCTTTGAGAGCTTAGTGCTGGCCCACTTGAAAATCATCATGGATCCGCTGTTAGACCCCTCTGCAGTTTGCCTACTGTGCAAATAGATCAGCAGATGATGATGTCAATAAGGCACTGCACTATATCTTGCAACATCTTAATCCCCAGGGATCTATTCATGGATCCTTTTTTGTAGACTTCAGCACAGCTTTCAATACCATCATTCCAGAACTATTCACTCTAAGCTGATTCAGCTTCCTGTGCCTGTCCATACTTGTAGGTGAATTACTAGCCTTTTGACAGATAGAAAGCAACAGGTGAAGCTAGGGAAAATCACTTTGAGCACCTTAGACCAATGTTGGTGAACCTTTTCAGCACCAAATGCCAAAACAGGAGTTGCACACGCAGGCAAACCTATGGCACATGTGCCAGAAGTGGCATGCAAAGCCATCTCTCCAGGCACGCCACCTGTCACCCATTGCTCTTCTGGGTTCCAGTGCACTGGCCAGCTGGTCTTTGCGTGTGCGGGAGCACCAGAACCTGGAAGAGCAGCTCCCCAGTGCGCATGCACGGGAGCACCAGAAACTGGAAGAGCAGCTCTCTGGAGCGCATGTGCCAGGGAAGCTGAGCTTCCAGTTTCTGACACGTGCATGCGTGCATGCGTGCATGTGTGCCAGTCACCTGGTCTTCCAGTTTCTGGTGCACATGCACACACGAAGATCAGGTGGCCAGCATTCATGTGCGTGCTGGAAACTGGAAGCTCAGCTTCCCTGGCACATGTGTGTGTCAGGGAACTGCTCTTCCAGTTTCTAGCACTCCCACGCACGCGAAGACCAGCTGGCCAGCGCGCCGGAACCCAGAAGAGCAACAGGCAACAGCTGGCGTGCCCAGAGAGATGGTTCTGCATGCCACTTCTGGCACACGTGCCATAGGTTCACCATCATGGACCTAGACAATAGCACAGTCACCCCTCAAGGCTGTGTGATCTCTCCATTGCTCTTCTCTCTATATACTAATGACTGCATCTCTAAGAACCCTTCTGTTAAAGTACTGAAGTTTGCAGATGATACAACTGTCATTATCTCCTTTGAAATGGTGATGAATCTGCATATAGATGGGAGGTTGAACAACTGGTCCTATGCTGCAGCCAGAACAATCTGGAGCTGAACCAGCGGTGAAATCCCCCCGGTTCTATCTGGCTCACCAAACCAGTAGCACTGGCGGCGGGAGGCTCCACCCACCAGCCAGGACGTCATTACATCCTGGTTTTTTACCATCTGCACATGCGCAGAAGAGGTGTGCATGCTACACACATGCGCATTCCCACGCGCTCCCATTCCTGAACCAGTAGCACCGAGCACCACCGAGCTGAACATTCTTAAAACTGTAGAGAGGAGAGTGAATTTTAGGAGGAGCCATCCTATTCTACCAGTTCTTACTACATTCAACAGCACAGTATCAGCACTAGAATCCTTCAAGGTAATCTCCCATGATTTGAAAGGGATATCTAACATTAGAACCATCATCAAAAAGGCACAACAAAGATTGGTCTTCCTGAACTTTCAACTTAGAAAGTTCAGACTGCCCCAGGAGTTTTTGATACAGTTCTACAGAGGAATTATTTAATCTGTCATGTGTACTTTTATAACTGTCTGGTTTGGTATAGCAATGAAACAGGATGGGTACAGACTCCAACAGATAGTTAGGAGTGCAGAAAAAACAATTGCAACCAATCTGCGTTACATAGAAGACCTGTATATTGTGTAGGTCAGAAGAAGAGCTAAGAAAATAACTACAGAACCCTCGCATACTGAACATAATCTGTTTCAACTCCTCCCTTCAGGACACCGCTACAGGACCTTACATGCTAAAACAACTAGACACAGGGAGAGTTTTTTCTCTCCTGCTATCACTCTGCTGAATACCTAATTCTCACAATACTGTTTTATGCCTAAGTATATTCACCCACGTTTTATGGCTGTAGCAATATTGTTATCCTTCTTATCTTCTCGACTACCTCCTCTTATTGGTATTATGATTATTATTACCCCATTGCTTTTTTTTTTGCATGTACTTTATGATGGGAAAATGGATGGAGAAATGTTATGATGTGCAAAGATATGAAGCATGGCACAAATGTGGTGGTGGAAGCAGAGATCCTTTGCAAGGATGGAAAGGTATGGAATTGAATAGCAAATTATGTTGATGTAAATTAATTTTAGACATGCTTCCTTTTCTTCTTCTTAATATATGTCTTTAATTTCTTGGGCTTAGCATTTGTTGCTCCTGTTGTGCTCTGAATAATGTTGCTTGCCCCCAAAAGGGGTTTTTGCACTGGCTGGATTTTGGTGCACATTGGAAACAAGTGTTGACAAGTGTAGAAGGATATATCACTGCTATACTGGAACACCTTAAAGCAGCTGCATTTTTTCATGGAGTGTGTAGCAGCTGTAGAAGACTCCAAAACAGCTTTCTAAAACTGAAACTGAAGCACTGCACTATCCCAGTATAACGCAAATGTGTGGTGTAAATAATCAGATATCGTGTGTAGTACAGAAAGTTATTTTTCTCCTCTCACATATAATTGTAGTATATTTGGGACCAGTGAAAGTAAGTACTTTGTACACAATACATGGTTTAGATGTGGAATTTCTATCATAATATTAACAGATTAACAGAATTGGAAGGGACCTTGTAGGTCATCTAGTCCAACCCCAGCCCAAGCAGGAGATCCTACACCATTTCTGACAGATGGTAGTCCAGTCTCTTGAAAGCTTCCAGTGATGAAGCTCCCACAACTTCTGAAGGCAAGCTGTTCCATTGATTGATTGTTCTCACTGTCAGAAAATTTCTCCTTGTTTCTAGGTTGAATCTGTCCTTGATCAGTTTCTATCCATTATTCCTTGTCTGGCTTTCAGGTGCTTTGGGAAACAGGTTGACCCCTCCTTTCTGTGACAACCCCTAAAACATTGGAACCCTGCTATCATGTCTCCCCTGGTCCTTCTCTTAACTAGACTAGCCATGCCCAGTTCCTGTAACCGTTCTTCATATGTTTTTGCCTCCAGTCCCCTATTCATCTTTGTTGCTCTTCTCTGCAATCTTTCTAGAGCAGGGTGTTAAGCTCAATTTCATTGAGGGTCGCATCAGGGTTGTGTTTGACCTCAGGGGGGCGGAATGGGCATGGCCAGGGTGGGTGTGGCCAGCTCAGCGTCACTCGTGTCGGGGACCCCTGTGGTGGCTTGAGTGCTTTGCCAGCAAAAATGGGCTCCCGAGCTCTGTTTTTGGCTGCGACAGCCTGCAACCCTCTACCAGTGAAAACGGAGCTCAGGAGGGCTGTGTGCGGACCGCAGGCCAGTCCTTCACTTTTACCAGGGTGGCCCCACAGGCCAGATGTAAGCACCCCACATCCAGCCCCTGGACCTTGAGAACCCCTGTTCTAGAGTCTCAGCATCTTTTTTTATTCTGTGGTGACTAAAACTGGATGCAGTATTCTAGGTGTGGTCTTATTAGGCTTTATAGAGTGGTATTAGTACCTCAATTGATCTTGATTGAATCCCTTTGTTAATGCAATTTAGGATTGCATTGGCTTTTTTGCCTACCACCCCACACTAGTGGTTCATATTTAGTCGTTTGTCCACTAAGACTCCAAGATCCCTCTCACAGTTACTTAGCATATGGCAGCCACAAGTTGAAATGGTTTTCAAAGACTACACAAATTCATTGATAGAAGGGACTATCAATGGTATAATCTCAATAGTTCACTAACTCTGGAATTATAGCCAACACGCCTTAAATGCCAACACCTGACAGGAACTGTAGAAGAGGACCAGGTTTGTGTGCTTTCTGAATATAATTGACTGGTAATGGAACAATATAGAATATTGGATTAAATACCCCTTGGCTTGATCATGAAGGCTATTGTATATCAAAATGTGAAAGGATCAAGAGGAGCTGCTGTTCTGCTGAAAATACTCGAGAGGAATTAAATGGTAATAAAAACATAGTACAAGACATATATTCATATTGTCCTGTAGCATGTAAAAAATTCTGGGTCTGTATCAGGGGTGGGATTCTACTGGTTTGGAGCTGTTCGGGCAAACCGGTAGCTCTGACAATCAGCTGGGAGCGAACCGGTTGGCTCTGATGATCAGCTGGGCCCGCCCACCTGCTCCTGTGCTTTACTTACCCTTATCTTAGCAGCTGAGTAGCGCAGCAGAGCTGATTGCTGCCCCTCAGCTGTTTTAATTTCCTAGTACTAACGCGGAAGATGATTTTTCATTGAACTGTGTACGCGCACACAGCGTGCATCTAGAGAACCGGGTGTTAAACCGGAAGGATCCCACCACAGGTAAGTATCCACCCTTTGCTATCTAGATTTTCAATTTCAACTCTAATAATACCAGCCAGCACGACTAACAGAGATAATTGATATAAAAGAAAGGTTTGTATGGGTATCATAATCTTCTTATAAACAAACCCAGAAAGACAACAAATCTGAATTTCAGAACCTGTACCCACACATATCTAACATGCTTTATTTCTTCTAGACTTGTTTTTTTGTTTGTATGGCTGCCCACTAGCAGAGCAACTCTGAGGGATAACAGAGTTTTTTTTAAAACACCCACACACACACAAAATATACAAACCACACTGAAGAAATAAAATCACACTACTTTGGGAGCTTAACACAACAGTTATATGTTTATTTTCACAGTGGGCATATCCCTTGGCCAAGCCCCTGGGGGAAAGATGTGATAACTTTTGGAGGCTGACATGGTTGGGGCCAATCAAATCTTGGAGGGATACTGTTCCTTAGGGCAGATATGGCCACAGAGAAGGCAAGTCTTCTGGGTCTCATCAGGTGGCTCCAATCCTGTTAGATCTTATATGATGGGCAGAAATAATTGGGGACAGATGACCCCTTAAATATCTAGGTCATGTGCTATATAGGACTTTAAGATGAGTACCAGTATCTGAACTGTGCCTGTAACCAATGCAGCTCACAAAACAGAGCTGTTATACCGACATACTGAGGTACAACCATGTTCTGTCTAGGGAAATGTATCCCCATGGAGATATGAACTTTTTTCTGTTAAAGAGATTATACTTCTTTTTTTTTCTTCTTTACATGCGATTATTGCTGCAGAGAACTGGAGAGTGAAATGACATTTCATTCAACAGAGGATTTCTTTTTTATTCTTTGAACTGAGCTGTGGAAAAGTTATTTATAGCAGACAGATTTCCCCCCCCAATAACTAGATAATGGCTTTTGTCTTCCAAGATGATAAGATAGGGCAATGTTCTATCTGGCATCTCAATTGGACAGACATAGATAAAAATGTTGTATCCTATCCTGCCTGAATCCTCCATATGATGGACAAATAGCACACTTTTTGGTAATAAAAGAGAAGGCCTGCTATAGCATATTATCTTCTGCCTAAAATGTATACATAAATCGTGTATAATTTATTATTTAAGATTATGTATAATTTATTATTGAAATGTGTATAATTTATGCCTAGTTTTTAAATAATTTATGCAAAACATTTGTGCCTAACATTTTGAAAGCGTATTATATCCTGTGTGTTGTAGCCTCTACCAACCTGATGCCTTGCAGGTGTGTCTTAAGCTTCCTTCTTGGAAGTCCCAGCTGCATAGTTGTTATTCTAGGAATGAAGGCCAGCGGATTTGAAGTCCAGGGCTTCTGAAGGGAACAACGGCGGAGAAGTAGATACAGAATATAATGTCTGCCCTTAGTTTTTCATTACAGCTGTACAAACAGGGATGAAGAAGATTTAAAACAGCTGTTTGGGACTGGTACACATTTTAGACTTGACTTGAACAGCTTCCTTGTGTTATGAAAGTTCAGTTAAGACAGGAAACATGGTTTTAATTCCTGGAAAAACAAAAGAACTATTTCTGCGGCTACGTTTCATAGTTCTTCTTTCTCACCAAATATTAAACGCTAATAAGTCATTGCATATATTGGATAAAGATAGCAAGTTTATCTATTTTATTTATATGCCACTTTTATTATTTTTATAAATAAAGGTAAGCTCGCATAATACTCCTTCGTCCTCCTATTTTCCTCATAACAACTCTGTGAGATGAATGAGTTGGGTGGAGAGAGAGTGACTAAAGCTACCAGCTGCTGGCCTTCCTGCATACAGCAGGACTAGAACTCACAATCTCCTGGCTTCTCGTCCGGTGCCTTAACTGCTAGTTCATTTAGTTCAGAATAACTCAAATCAATGGAAGCTGAAATCCAAGACACCTAGACAGATCTAGATTAGAGAAGACACGGATTGGAAAATTTCTCAGCTTTCGGATAATTGGAGATCAAAGAGGTGCAACCTATTACCTGCTATTTTTCTCCCTGTTGTATCCTTTCTGACAATACAGGCAATATTTGCTGTAATATTTGGTAATCTCTGCTTATTTTTTTAGAGCTAGTTTGGTGTAGTGGTTAAAGCAACAGGCAAAAAATTGGGAGACTGTGAGTTTTCTATGAGTTCTTAGGCACAAAGACAACTGGGGGTCCTCAGGCCAGTCACTCTCTTTCAGCTCTAGAAAGTAGGCAATAGTAATGCACTTTTGAAAACTGCAGAGACTAGTCCAGCCAGTTGTCAGAAGTCAACACCTATCATCTATGTCTGACTGTCTGTCTATCTAGCGCTTTAACGTGACCATACTCTTATATTTTGCATTGTTTATAGAAAGCTTTAACTAAAACATGATTCACTAACATATCCCAACAAAACAGCTTGTATTTGCTTTGCTGTTAGGGAGATAAGAGCAGTTTGGCAGATATGGATGGCAAAGAGGAAAATATTTTTTAAAAAATTACCCAGGAAGACTGGGGGGGAAAAGCAGCTAGGAAAAGAGATGATGTCTAGCAGCTCAAACAGCTAACAAGGACTTTAGTGGTTGTTGAAGAGAGAAAGGGTGGCTACTGATTCTAAAATGGATTATTTGTACTGCTAAATTTGTAGAACAGGAGTTTGTGATTGCTATGAAATCTATCAACATTCAAAGACACAGAGCCCAAAAAAGTTCAAAAGATCACTGGCTAGATCAAGACCAGCAGCCTACTCATTTGACTGGGAAAAAGAAAAGAAAAATAACCATACTGTAGCAATAGCACTTAGACTTATATACTGCTTCATAATGCTTTACAGCTTTCTCTAAGTGGTTTACAGAGTCAGAAAAGTGCCCCCCCCAACAATCTGGGTCCTTGTTTTACCAACCTTGGAAGGATGGAAGGCTGAGTCAACCTTGAGCTGGTCAGGATCGAACTGCCAAATTTCTGGCAGTCGGCAGTCAGCAGAATTAGCCTGCAATACTGCATTCTAACCACTGTGCCACAATGGCCACTAATACTATAAGGCTTTTCTTAACTCTAGGATGAGAAAAAGTAGGAAGGAGAATAAATAGAACAGTGTACATATAAATTAAACTCATATAATAATCCCATCCACCCACCACCACCCCAAGATCTGAATGGTTTAAATGCTGCTGGCATTTTGTAAGTTGTTAATGAACTGGTTCTTCCCTTGGGCAGTCCACCAGGAAGCTGTGAGACTGTTTTCTGGGAAGTGATTGTGTTGTTATGAGTCACTCCAAACACGTGTGTTGTTTTAATTATTTCTAGTTGTTTTTAAACATATTGTTAGCCAGAGTCACAGTTTTCCTTATTCAGTAGCAAGCTACTCAGAAAGACTGCTTCAGAAACTTTATGGTACAAAAAAATTGCCTCTTGGGAAAAAAAAATAACTAGAAGAAAAATTGCTTAGGTTAATTTGTACAACTAAAATAGCATCAAGTTTAAACTCTTTCTTTGTTTTACAAATGAAAGAAGAGTTTAACATAATTTGATAATGATTAAGCCATTATCATTTCAGTTTGATCATTATATTACATTTCTAATAAGCTGAAACAGAAAATCTAGATTTAAGCCAAAATCAAAAAATACCCTTTATATTTTTTGCTCAACTCTCCCCCTTTAAAAATGTTTAATGCTTTTATAGTGCCTAAAAAATGTTCACCTATACATCAGGTTCTAAATATTTAATTGTAATAATTGTTCCTTATCTGTAATAATTAACATTTTCCCAATGTTATTATTCTATTATTTCCCAAATTCTCAATATTATTATTATGTTCATCAAGCTATTCAAAAATATCATCTGATTATTGGTATACTGAAGCAGTGCTAAAACCACTTTGGCAACTATGAGGCAGCACAAGATGGCTTGAGCCAGATTCGCTTCAGAGTTAACAGTTACTCTGGCATTACTCAGAACACTGACACGCTTAGCTTAGTTAACACAAGAATAACCCCTTTGATGTATCAGGAAAAAATACCTAATGGATACATTAAGCATATTTGCAACAAAAATATAATACATAAAATTATATCAGTTTACCAAGTAGGTTAAATGGGAAGCACAATCAGATAAGCTAATTCTACTTTATTGTAAAGCTATATTAACAGAATCTTGCTTGTCTGAAAGTGCCATTCTCCTGCCATCCCTTTTACAGGTGTAAACTTAGGGAGGGTTCTTCCTGAACCTTTTGCTCCATCGAACATGCATCTGTAGCAGACGTGGGCTGCTGCCGGTTTGCACCGGTTTGGGTATACCGGTTGTTAAGATTCTGTGCAGTTCGGCGAACCAGCAAACCCCACCACTGATAAAGGTAAGTCTAAGGCTCCAGCCACCACCGTTTTGGCCCGCCTGCGCCGCCCCACCTTGCTGTGGGTGACATCGAGTTGGCCACACCCACATGACCTGCCCCAGTTGTGCCCACCCAGTCTTTAGGGCAAACCGGTTGTTAAATTAGTTGGAGCCCATCACTGATCTGTAGGCTATGCTTCTTATCTGATTGTTTCCTAGACGCATCTCTTCACCCTGTCTCCCAAAGTCATTTGCACATGCCATTAGAAATTATCTAATGACTTCATATTTTTTATTATTCAACAAAAATATTTGAGGACATAGTTTTAGTATTTAATTAATGTTTTGAAATATAATAGCCTAAATAATTGGAAAGGTCCAATAGGAAGTTTTAATTTATAGTCAGAATATATCTCTGATCTAATAATTCAGAATAAGATGTTTAGCTTTAAAATATGAGCTTGCAATTTTTAAAAAGAATTAAAGAATCTATAGATGATTGTGTATTTCAGTATTATGACTACACAAAACTGAATAATTGAGAGAGCTTATTAAGAGCTTTAAGCCTAAATAGAGTGCTTTTTAGAACATGATTGTAATAAGCATGAAGGTAAACAAATGTACAGTATGCTATCTGTATTTCATCACTTGATGCTTTCTGACAACTGTCTTGATAATGTCTTTAATCCAGGAGGAAAGAAAGATATCCTGATGCATTAGAAAATAGCCATAAAGAATTCATAGCAGTGTTTTACACATTTATGCCACTTTGTCAGAATACGATAATATTTTATCTGTCTGTCAGCAGTAAGCAAAGAACCGAAGTTATTTGACTACTAAACAATGTTTCTCAGACAATTTTAAAGGTGATTTATGGCTATGTTCTTGTTCACAAAGAGATTACACTAATAATTATATCTGAATTCAACTGTTTTTTATTAATATGTCATTTGATTCAAAGTCCAATCCTTGGATGTATGCAGATTTTATTTAAAAATAAAATCTAATGTGGCAGGTTGATTGGTAACTAATAGGGCTATGCAAAGCTTTCAAAGTAGAAGTGGTCAAGTACATAGGAATATGAATGAACCCATCTTTTCAAACTGTTACAGCAGCCATGGAGTTTATAAAAATTTTTGTTAGCCTGGCTTCCTCACAGCAAAGCAAATTGGAAGTACATGTACACACAGGGCAAGAAGCCCAGTATAGCTTTCAAAATGTCTGCATGAGCCTTGCAAAAACTATACCACAGCTGCATATGTTTAGATATTGCACTTTATTTTGTTCCATTTCTGTTTTTGAAAAAGGTTTAAGAGTAATGCATTTGTTCTCATAGTCTCATAATTCACAGTGATCGAAAAATACATTTGTCTAACATTTGAATCTCTAATGGAATGTGAAAACGGCCTTGGAGGACAGAAGGAAGAAATGTTGCCTAGGAAACGATCAGATAAAAGAGGGAGGAGCTTGTAACTGAATAACAAGCAGAGAAAGAAATTTAGAAAATATGTGCCCTAATTTAGCAGGCGGTAAAAAGGGATGGCAGAAGAGTTGTACTTTCAGACTTGCAAGATTCTGTTAATGCAGCCTTATAATAAAGAAGAATTAGTCATCTGATCTTGTTTCCTGTCTGGTTTACTTAGGAGGGCTAACAAAATTTTACTTTGTCTTAATCTTGGTTATTGGGGAGCAAGTTACCATATTGTGTGTACTCAGTTTATTTGGTATTATTAAAACCCAGAAATCTGTTAATTCATTAGGTGTGTTGTATGAATGCAGTCAATCAGGAATCAGTAAACTGAAAAGATTACTACCATCTATATGTCAGGTAATATTTGTGATAATATTATCATAATCTTAAACAAAAGTAGAAGAAATTATCAATATAATACAATCAATAATATATCTATTTCAATATGGTGTGCATTGCTTTTTTCTTCAGATAGTTTTTCAGTTGGGCCAATTCATTTACAATACATGTTCTCTATTTTGTTCTGTTCATTTCTGTCTGATTTTATTTTAAACAGATAAATAAATACTGACTTCAAAAGCAATTGGGATGTGAAACTGGATGTTCTAAGAAAATGCCAGAGAGCGCAGAGGTGGTTGTGGTTGATATTCATGTTGATGTCATTCTTTCAACAATTTATCTTGTATATGAAAAGAATGTATTTCAAAATTGAAAGGGTATTGGGGTTCTCCTCCAATGATGAGCACAGCCTTTGAGCCAAGAGAAAAGTGCTTTACTCCAATTTGCTTCAACAGTGAGTCTAGTCTTATTGTTTTAATTTGGGACAATAAAGGAAAACAATTGGGGGATTTACCTTCTTCAGTTCCTCTTCCACTGAGTGTCACCTGCTGGCTAGGAATATTGCCTCTTATCATTTTCTAATTTGTGCTTAGATGGAACTGGTGTCAGACTAAACCCAAGGACAACAAAGGAATTCAACCAGAGTTTACTTCCTCACTGCTTACACAAAATAGACATAATCTTTCCAAACAAAGCCCTTGCTACTCTCACCCTAATGGATATACTCTGTCTCAGTGGTGGAATTCAAATTTTTTTACTACCGGTTCTGTGGGCGTGGCGTGGCTTGGTGACAGGGTGAAATGTTCTTGGATCAGACCAGATCGCCTGATCCAATAGCAATTTTTCCCTGTGGTTTGGCGATGCGGTAGCGATCGCTGCCTGGGTGTCATTACTTCCTGGTTTTAACCAGGAAGTAATGTTTTTTTATCTTCTGCGCATGTACAGAAGGCCTTGTGCATGTGCAGAAGGTGTGCGTGTGCATGTGATGCATGCATATGCAGCGCGTCTGCTTCCAAACTGGTAAGGAAGGTAAGTAGATTTCACCCCTGCTTGGTTGGCATGGCAGGGGAAGGAGACTGCAAAATCCCCATTTCCTTCCAATCAGCTGGGAGTCGGGAGGCAGAGAATAGATGGGGGCAGGGCCAGTCAGAGGTGGTATTTACCGGTTCTCCGAACTACTCAAAATTTCCGCTACCAGTTCTCCAGAACTGGTCAGAACCTGCTGAATACCACCTCTGCTCTGTCTCCTATCCAGCTCCAGACTGTGCTGCCTCTTGTCTGCCCCTCATCTCTGTAGGGTGCTCCTTCTTTCCTAGGAAACTACCATTTCACAGTAGTCCATCTCACTAGCTCCCCTTGCGTAGGCACCATCTTTCACAACTGGCTATTTCTGAACAAATGTCTGGCACTTTTTCAACAAATATTAAAGCCAAATCTAAAAACAACCCAGCTGAGAAACTTCAGATGTGAGAAGCTGGAGGATGATCTGATTTGTGTACTGTAATAGCCCAATGGACAGCCAGAAGTAAGGCAGTGATCATTGGAAAGAGAGATTGTGAATGTTAAACTAAACTGTTGTGGATGTTAAAGTCAATTTTAGCACGTACTCATGCAGTTTTTCTTGCACGTAATACTCTGAAAGCAGGTTATATATACTGTCAGTTTTTTTGAGCTGTTGAATGTCAGGAATATACCTTACAAATTAAGATGCAAATCTCTTCTTCTGACTGACTGCATCTGACTGCTGTCATAACTTCTAAAGAGCGCTTATTACCTATCTTTTGCTGTCATTACTTAAAACAGTAGGACAAGGTTGGCTTCTTAGTGGGCTGCCAAAGATTGCATGGTGGTGCTATTCAGGATGTCTGCTAGACATTCTCTCCAACCAGAAAATTCCACATCATCAGTCGGTTTTTCCTATTTCTTGTCCTGCTCACTCTGAATAGTTTATGGCTACTGGGCATATTTCATCCATGTCAACTTTTATTTTTCAAAGGTTTTCTCTCCTTCAGTGGTTTTTAACCAGATTTTGAATAGTTGCAAACCACAGAATTTATTAAACATGCTGATGATTTCCCTCTTGTTTCTCAGTGGTCATATTTTGGCTCAGTTTGTGTTGGCATTTATCAATAAAGCTGTTTTGAGAAAGTGATATTGACTCCTTATTTCTATGAAACTGAAAGGTGGACATTCATGTTTGCTTCCATGACTCTCAAGTACAAATATTCCCCATGGTACACAGGCATGCTATGCTCTGACTTCTTAGCACTGATGTTGTTGCTTCTGTCCTTCAATATTACAGTAGTGGACAAAATTGGGGAAACCTTTTGGGAAAAGCGTATTTTTGAGGTTTGATGGCTAATAACACCACTTTTGGGGGTGGGGGTTTCAAGATAATCATATTCCACTGCTGGAATGGCCTGGGAATAGCCCAGACCTTTACCCAATTGAAAATCTATGGAGCCGATTAAAAAAACTTGTTAGTCAGAAATAACCTAGCAATAAAACCCAGTTAATAGAAGCAATCATTCAATCTTGGTTTCCCATTATAACAGCTGCAGAACTAAAGACTTGGTTCACTCCATGGGAAGACGTTGTAAGGCCGTAATTCATGCTAAAGGTTGCCCAACTAAATATTAACTGATGTGATAATTTTTGTATATCTCGTTTTTTTTATGGTAATAATTTTTGTATATCTCTTTTTTTCTACATGTTTCACTTTTCTTCTTTATACTGTAACTGCTATTCTAATAGCAAATCCTTCATAAAAGTTATTGCAGTACATTCTTGATTAAATTATCTTTCCATTGATATATAATTTTATGGTACTACTGCAAAGAAAAGTGGTATTATTAGCTAGTTTCAGAAAATACACTTTTTCCCAAAAGGTTTCCACAATTCTGGCTACTACTGTACATTGCCACTTGCATCTGCATCTTGCTTTTTCTGCCTCTTCATGCATAACATGGTGCTGTGTAGCTTGCAGTGTTCTGGCAAGGTCAGGGATAGTAAGTTGTCAGGTGGATGGGTTTTTTAACCATTGCTTGTTAATGTCACAAGCTTCTATTTTATTTAGCAAGGCCCATTGCTGTGTGTTTTACACATAACTAATGAGGATACCATCATGTAAAACCAGTAATGTTTCAGCCATCAGGCTAGAAACTGGGAGAGTGAGTTCTAGTCCCACCTTAGGCACAAAGCTAAGTGGGTGACCCTGGGTCAGGCACTGTCTGTCGGTCCTAGGAAGGAGGCAATGGCAAAGCACTTCTGAAAAACCTTGCCAAGAAAACTGCAGGGATTTGTCCAGGCAGACTCCAAGAATTGGAGATGATTGAACAAAAGAAGAAAAAAAATCATTTGTTCCCCCCTTCGTTCTGACTGGGATAACCATAAAGCTCACTCTGTAAACATACTCTGTAGTAAGTAGCCCATCTAAGGAAGGCACTTCTGATAATGGCACAGGTTGCTTAAAGTCCCACTGCTCCTTCTTGGAATTTGTTCCAAATCACGAGCACAGAAAAGACAAGGGCCAATAACTATAGATAGGAAGTTAGAAAATTATAATGATTTCATTTTTTTTTAGAAGTCAAAATTGAAAAATGCCTAAACATATTGATGAAAAATCAACACATTTAGTATAGGCCTTAATATGTTGATGAAAAATCTCATGAATTTTTTCAGTTTATGTATTTTCTGTGTGCGTGCGCATGCGGGCACACACACCAGTGGTGGGATTCAAATCCCGGCACTACCGGTTCGCTATTGGTGGCGCGCAGGCTCGCTTTGCAAGTGCATGGCTTCTGCACATGCGCAGAGCGTTTTTGATGATGTCTGGGCATATGGGCGGAGCCTCCTACCATCGCCACTACCGGTTTGCCCAAATCGGGGTGAACCAAGATCAACCCACCACTGACACACACACATACACACAGCACACCTTTGAACCAGTCTTGAGCCTTATGACTGCCTAGAAAAGTTCCTGCAGATTTCCCGACAATGTTTTTTTACCAAAAGCAGCTTGCCATTGCCTTTTTCTTAGAGCTGAGAGAGTGTGACTGACCTGAAGTCACCCAGCTGACTTGGTACCTAAGGCAGAACCAACCCCAGAGCCTAATACAGAAACCCAGTGTTGTATGCATTATCTATATAGATTACTTTCTTGGCAATCAGGGTAAAAATAACCATCCCTGCCTATTTGGTCGATTTTTGCCCATGCTGTAATTTCAGTTGGCCAAATTCCTAAGTCTTGACTATTCAAAATCCTTTTGTAATCAGCATTATACTAATATGTTAATAAGTGCACTCTGTTACACTCACAATACTATATTCGATGTTAATATTATAATAGCTTCGGCTATACCAAATTTTCTTGTCATTTAGAAACCTATTTTAGTTTACCCAATTTTTTACAAAGTATTTGCACTTGGGAGATTTCTATTTGTAAAAGGACATGTATGGTAATTTCTACATGTTTGCTGTAAGATAAATTGATTCAAAATCCCCAAATCCCCTGCATTTTTACACCATGTTACAGAGGAGAATCATCCCAGCAGGCATTTCTGAAGGTTTTGTTGTGTCTACTACTTGCATAACTGGCAGTGACAGGTGGGGCTCTGTTGGGAACAATTACAAAAATGCAATTTGAAAAATACCGAATTCTACTGTTCCCACTTACAATGAAATATCTGAGTGCATTCCAATTTTCTCAAGAATGTTTCCCATTTGTGATAAAGACATCATTAAAATTAATATAACAATATGCATGTATTTTCTAGGAAAGAAATAAACATGTATAAAATATCCAAATATTATTTGGAATGCATAATTTATTTTACATCATAATACATACATGATTGCTTTCAAACAGGTTGATCTCATTGAAGATGATCAACATGTCCAGCAGAGTACAAATGTATTTATATGCCAAAAAGTCACAGATAATCTTTATTTTAGATGGAAGGATCAAAGTGGTGTCAAAAAGAATATACAAGAGAAGGGCGATCTCTGTACTTTAAAAAAAAACATATTAGTGATTTGTTTCTCACTTCCTGTAAGCATAGTAATGAGCTTAAGACATGTTGCTTACTTTGGGATATGAGTCAAGTTGCAATTTGCAGTCAAATTACAACAAACTCTGGGGGGGAAATCTATCCATGCGGTCACTAAGAATTAATACCACTTGGTGGCAATCAATTTACAGACATGCTTAAAGCAAAATTGGGAATCCTGTGAAGTTGCTGACCCGCATGATAATCAGTTCAAAGAGGCTTGAAGTAGTAATGCATCAAAATCTGGAGGACCACAACTTCTTCATTCTTCTCCAAAGAATCAATGGATTGTTAAGCAGAGGGTTATCTGTTACTGATTGACCCTGCAGAGAACTAACTGTTTATATCATTATTCTGTTTTTCAAGAGCTGGTTGCTCTCCAGAAGGGCAATTCAAGTGATTGTGGAAATTTATAATTCAAAATGTTTAGGGGGCTCCAAATTGTCTATACACAATCTATTAGTTACAAAGGAACATAAAGCCCCCAGAGATCAGAATTAATGTTCACTAAGAATATGGAATTACTGAAATATTATTACTCGCACAAATGTTTGCATATGTCAATAATTGAACTGTGCTTCTTGCATCTTGAATGTTTGCAGAAAAACATTCTGCATTAATGTTTGTGATTCTTTTATTAAGACCTATCTTAAAATTATTATGATGATGATGGAATATTTTCTTTAAAAAAATTTTTTTGAAAGAATGGGTAGAGAGATTGGAATTGGGAAGTCATTCGATGACTTGCAAAAGATTGACTCTGGCCTTTGACTCCCAATTATGTCAGAATTCCAATATTAGAATTACTTGATATATGTGAAAGCATTGTAGAACTCTGTCTACTGTCCAGCTATGTTGGGGCTGTAATTTCCAAACCTTTTAGAATTATATTCGCAATATATCTAGTGAGCAACAACAGAAGAAGGCTGGCTTGAGAAACCCAAAAGTTGATTTTAGGATGAAAAGTCCATCCTGTAAGTAAATTGCTAGAAAAAGAACGTGCTGAGAAGTATCCTGTTCTGTGTACCAGACTTTGACTTATACTGTTTATATCTAGGGTTCTATTGAAAAAGAAAGCAAATCCATCAAGTCTGAAGTTTTCCCATCTCTGAAATAATTAAGCAGAATAGTAGTGATCCAAATAACTGGCATTTGAGTTAGCATTCATTAAAATTAATGGGGCTATTCATATCTCAAAGTTATTGCCTTAGGTGTCTGCCAATTCATGCAGTCACTTCTACATCACTTCATTTCGATCATATTTTGAAAGTTTCTTATGCTAGGTCCCCAACAGTTCATACAATGGAAACGCTCAACTGTCATTTCTTTACTGTTTTTTTCCTTCATCTCCACAGAACAGGGGCAATAATGGATAAACTTATCAACTTCAATTTCTTCTTAACTTTTCTAAATTTAATTGAATTTTGTCTCACCCCTACTATATTAATTTGCTAAAATGTTTGTCAAAATAAAGAGGTCAATGTGAAAATTTATACATATTTTGTCTAAATATGTATTTCTGCAAGCATGAATTTTGCATAGGTTCACTAATCTATGCATTTTAAATGCTCTTTCCCTTAATGTATAATTTTTAAATGCAGGTTTTGATGGAAAAACTGCATTGCAAATTCAGAGAGCTGTCAGTACAAAGGAGAGTGTTCATTGACATATTGGCTCAGGAAACTAATGTTAAGATAGAGCCAAATGGGTTTCTCTCTTCTTCATACTGATGACATGCTGTTGAAAGAATTGGAGCACCACCATCAAAGCATCTGCGGCTTTTTATTTTAATGTTAGTCAGAAAAGAGCTGAAGGGATTTTTCTCACAAGTAAGATTATAATATAGATAATGTTGAGCCTGTCCAGATTGGTTAAAGTAAGAGCAAATTTGAATCTGTATGGTCACATATAGGTGAAAACAGGAGTCTTTTTTTTCTTATACCTCTACTGAAAAAGGACAAGAATGACCAACTTCTATTCCTTTGCAGGGAGGGAGGAGGGAGGGATTAATTAATATAAAGAGTCATATTCCTTTAAAGATAAACTGTTTGGGGCTACACAGTAGGCAACACTGAAGCAAGCGATGGCTGAGATCTGAACAAGCAGTAGAACAGAATCTACACCCGTGATGGCGAACCTATTGCATGCGTGCCAAAGGTGGCACACAACGCCCGCTCTGAGCCGTCCCCCAGTTCAGCTCCGCTGAGCATGCACATGTGCCTCCCGCTGGTCAGCTAGTCTTTGGGTCTCTGCTGTGTATGCGCGGGTGCCGGGGCAAGTGTGGGGGCCTGTGTGTACATGCATGGGGCACAGACGGGGGGCATGCACGCAGGCGGGGGTGTGGGGGGGCAGGATGCACATGTGCAGGGGTGGGGCACATGCACAGGGGCCATATGCACATTGAATTTGGGGAGTTTGTGCACGCACGTTTGGGACACTCAGTCCGGAAAAGGTTAGCCATCACTGATGTACACTATCACCATAATATACCTTTTTTCCCCCTTTTTTTCTTACCCACATATTTCTTTCACACACATTTTCCCTCTTTCCCAATATTCTCTTTTTTCTCTTTCAAGCAGGGAAAGAAAAGATAGCTTTTATTAGGGGTCTAATAGGAATATTATTGGCACTTTTGATCTCCACTATTTAGAGTTGGAGAAGACTCCTGAGAATCCCATGGACAGCCAAGAAAACAAACAAATGGGTCATTGAACAAATAAATCCAGAGTTATCCCTTGAGGCACAAATGACGAGGCTCAAATTAGCCTACTCCATACACATTATACAATCCACGAACCTAAAAGAGATAGTCTGTCTTTGATTTAAGAGTACTCTGCTCACAATTTGTGAGGTTTTCAAGTATGGTATTTCCTGTAGCATGGCTCCTACTAGATTTTTACATAGACATGAAGAACTGCAGGCAAAGTCTTGTGTTCCCACAGTGTGGTAAGCCTTCTCCTGACCAGGCCTGATATTAGACTGACTAAGGCCTTCAGTTTTCACCGATAGCAAAAGAGATTTCCAACCTGGCATTGATCTTTGGATCTTTATGCAATGTCAGTCAAATATAGATTTACCTGCTCTGCCTCCTCCAAAACCTCCCTCATACATCCAAATCTCTGCAAACCCCCCAACTCTCCAGAGCAATGGGTGGGAGAGGAATGGTCAATAAGAAACCTGATCTGCACAAGGATTATCTTTTCCATCGAAGGAAAGACACTGTTAACTGAAATACATTAATACAAGGGTCTCCAACCTTGGCAACTTTAAGCCTGGCGGACTTCAACTCCCAGAATTCCAGAATTCAAAGCTGGCTGGGGAATTCTGGGAGCTGAAGTCCGCCAGGCTTAAAGTTGCCAAGGTTGGAGACCCCTGCATTAATATCAATTTGCAGTGGTAATTAATAAATGAATTCCACAAATAATGTTTGTTAGACTTTATAACACACACACACACACACACATACACACACCTTTGGAAAGGCAGTTTAGGGTCAAACTGCAGCCTACCTTTGATAAGCACTTTATCTCACTGATGTTGTCCATATAATTTCTTTAGCACTCTGGATCTCGTTTTAATAGCTCTAACATTTAAACTGAATCTTTTTTTAAATTTTGGTCATAGGCTAATATAAAATGACAGCAATAAACATTACACTATTTAAATCATAAACAATGAAATGTAAAATGTACCTAAAGGTTAGCATTTCCATGTGTTAAACTTAAAATGTAAGATTTTAATAAAAGATTTATTTGCATTAAGACTAAAATTACAAACTCTGAAAATAGAATAAAATGAACTACAGAATAAAATCACGGTGAAATGATTAGAATTAAACTACGACTATCTTATGTATATATAAAATGATAGGAACAGTTCTCATCTGATCAAGTTTTAATATTCAACTAATCAAACTCTAGTATTCAAATTAAAATGTGTCTTTAAAGAACAAAAGAAAAACGTCCTTCTGAAAACATATTGAAATGTGTAATGACTGATTAATTTATTCCTTTGTAACACTTCAGCAAAAAGGTAACTTGGCTGACTCCAAGATTTCCCAAGTCTAAATGCCAAAATGCAATCCTGAGCATTTTGTGAATTTCTGAAGATATTAAGTGCCAAGTATAAGGTTACTGGGAAACAATAGTACCCATGTTGAGCTATACCTTCCCACAGTTTAGAAATCTATCTGAGGCCCACTAATTTTGACTTCTGGATTAGAAAGCTGGATATCATAAATAAAGGAACAATTTGGCAGGCAAACAAAAAAAAAACCACTTTGTTCATTTTTGCCAGCTATATGATCATCTTACAAGTTTTCACTTTAGTTAAGCTGGATCTATAAAGATGCTATTAGTAGCAGTTTCTTTTTATGTTTTTGAAATGTTGTCCGTTATTTTATAAATGAATAAAAATACCTTCCAAACTTGTCCTGCTACTACCGGTGGCTTTGTGAGAAGCGGGAGATGAATATGGTATATAACATACAAAGAAGGAATGATGATGAATGGGAGTTAAAGCATCCCCACAATGCCTCAGCGACACTGAAATACAATCACTGACCTCACCTGTCCAGAAATTTAACCGGCAACAAAACCAAATTTAGAAGCTGTTACTTGTAGCAATATATTAAGTCATTTTTCACTAAGTCTTATCTCAATCCGTAGTAGTTAATAATAGCAGTACTAGTAGTTTTATTAAATATACATTTATAATGAAATGTGGTATAAATCCAACCTATTTTGGTTCCCAATGCATTCATTGTAAATCTATAGCAATCTCTGAATGCTGGATAACCATTTGTCTGAAATGGTATAGGCCGGGTTTCCTGCCTAAGCAGAGGGTTGGACTTGAAGACTTCCAACTCTGTTATTCTATCCTACTTTAATGTTGATTGGAGCAGAGATTTGGCTAATTATTAAATTAGTATACCAACTTGACTTCAATGAAGCCAATATGCATGATGTGAGATTCTGTTTTGTAATTAAAAGATAGCATGTTTAGTAGTTTAGGCTTAGATTAGATAGATGAGAGCTAGAGATTTGCTGGATGAATTTTCTAACGAAAGGGTTTTTGAATATAACTTCTGCTTCACATGCATAAAAAAATGTTCATAGCATATGCTGGACTGTGAAAATTAAAACACACTTAACATTTTATTAGGCAGGCACTCCTCCTATCCTCTTGTTTTCTCGCCCATTCTGTCTTGGAAAATAGCATTTTTCTTGCCTTAAATTCAGGGTGTGATTACACTTTTGCTAGCACCTCACTGGGCTTTTTACTGACTTGCTTTTTCACATTTGCTATAGCATACTTAGTGAAGGCAAGGGCTTCTGTTGTGGCCACCCAACAGAGGCCACTTATTATTATTCCATGTTGCAGCTGTCAAAACATGGTTTGCTGTTTGTATTCTACAGTTCACCACAAGCATTTGGAATTTTTCTGTATGCTACCACAAATGCCTTTCCTCAGAGAAAAAGAAAAAAAGGAGGATAAGGAACAACTCTTTCTAAAGACTTTTTTTCTAAAACTGCCAGATTCCACCCGCATAGTCAACCACTACATCCAAATCAACACTCCTCATGTGCTGACAGCCATCACACAGAGTGGTTTAAAGTTGTTTCTCTTGGGTGACCCACTGGATCATCCTTTCAGAGAGATTTCCTTACCTGAACAAGGAAATAAAATGACCTGGAGCAGGTTGCTATCATTTTCATTTTAAAATTAAAGGGAAAACATCTTTTTATTGATGTATTTATTGAAATAGCAAAACAAATATAGATGCTTTTTGTTTAACAAAGGATGCTTTTGATGAGAACATTTGTGGTTGATCTTCTATTCTTTAAGAATATTCTAAGATTTCACTTCTTTTTTCTCAGTTTAAAGTGACATAGACCTGATCATGATGGAATACAGTTTATCCAAATAAATCAGCATGATCTTCATGGTTTTTTTCTTGCAGTTTATGCATAGTGAACGCAAAGCATCATTGTTTTGGGAACTGTGTCCACTGAAGCTGAATATCTTCACCTTCTGATTGATGGATTAACATAATTTTTGGAATTATGACATCATTTCTGAATGCACCAATGTTTATATTTGCTACCATGTGATTCTTGTAAAAATTCTTTCACAATCATCCATGTTCCATTTGCAAAGCCTTCGAAAAGCCAAATTCCTAATTAAAATGATGGGAATCCCATCTTCAATTCCAGTGTATTTGCTGGCAATCCAGACAGTTAAATTGAATCAAAAAATTATGCTGGAAAATGAGTAGCATTAGCTCCTTCACTGACAGCATTGCATTAACAATATTCTTTCATCATTCCAGAGAAGCATCTAATGCATATGGAATTGATTTTTCCTCATTATTTCATTGAGGGAAACCAAGATAGAGTTCTCTGAGAACAGTTCTGCAGGATTGTCAAATGTTGAGTAGATAAAATCTATATTTTATTCCATAAGTCGTGCTGGTAATTCTGAAAACCTGAAGATAATTCTATTTCATCATTTGATGTTTCTGAATTTTGTTTTTCTCACCCAATAAGAAATTCTATCTTCCTTCTCCCCCTCCCCAGCTGCATGTTTTTTCTTCAATTGAAACTTTACAAAGGCAAATTTGAAGTACTGAAGATTTTTTCTGCTGTTACAATGAACATTTTAATTCACTTTGAGGAGTATCTTCAATCTTGAATGACACAATGTTAGGTTTCGTTGTCATGGTAGTTTCTCCAATAATTCAAAAATCTCACATTGAATTACATCATTGTGGAGTGTTCCTTTCTCAATTCTACCCTGTCTTGTCTTTCCATGAAGTAAATTTAAATAAATTTGGCTTGCTGATTGCGGTCTGACATTAAATGTCTGATGTAATGATGGATTTGCCCTTGAATAATCACAGATGGATTCCATCCATTCCTCATTGGAAGGACTTCTTTGGCACCAAAAGATACCATTTGAAAAAGGCAGCTGTATTGTCTGGTGTTTTTTCTGAACTCGTTTGCAATAGATTCATCATTGCTATATAAATTGACCTGTTCATTAGGTAGAGTTCGCAAATTGCTTAGCCTGACCTTTCTCTTCATACAGCAGAAATTGGTGATTTCCTCCAGGGAACAGTCTAGTCTCTGCATTGATAGATAGCACACAGCACCAAGATAGTTGATTCATTAAATTTATCCTATTTGCATCCTCTTCACCATGAGCCACCATCAGGAATCAACCTATTTTTTTTAAATCAAATGCATTTAAATGATATTACCATCTAAAGAGGGGGATGGGATACACAGTACAGATTATCTGATGGTACCAATACTTGCCTCATATGAATCTTCCTATGCCAGCTGAAAGATTGCTCTATCTGTATATCGGTTGAAAACTACTATCGAGATTTATCTACTGAGGTATTTCCCAGCTTTGCTTCTTGAGAACCATCAACCCTAGATGCTATGGATGATTGGAATATATTTTTTTTATACAGAGCATAACTATAACTTCTAAATTAGCCTAGAGACCTTAATGACAAATAGATTGGGGCCGGTGGGCTGTTAATGATTATTGCACTTGTGCTTATAAGCGCCATTCTTCTGGAGTGGATCCATGGTGGCACAGTGGTTAGAATGCAGGACTGTAGGCTATTTCTGTTGATTGCCAGCTGCCAGCAGTTTGGCAGTTCGAATCTCACCATCTCAAGGTTGATTCAACCATCCATCCTTTTGAAGTCAGTAATATGAGGACCCAGATTGTTGGGGAAAATATGCTGACTCTGTAAAGCACTTAGAGAGGGCTGTAAAGCACTATGAAGCGGTATATAAATCTAAGTGCATGATTGTATATAATGTATACATACATAATGTGTACAATATACATTATATTGTACATAATGCATGAGTGTATAATTGCATGATATCACAACCATATAGAAAAGGGATTGGTTTTGCATCATAATGCTGTAATCCATGCATCACTCTGTCCCTTCTTGCCCCTTTGTGCAGATACCAATGTGGTGATATTAGTCAGGATTCTGTTAACAGTATTAGAGATGATTCACCCTGGGTTTAAATGAGAAAAGAGCGAGTTATACCCACAACTGCTGATCCAGAAGCTCTGGCTGCAAGAACAGCTTCATTTGAATGGATTCTATGACTCTTGCAGTTCTTGTACCCATCAGCTCCTATGCCCAATGCCTATAGAACTGGGTATTTTCTAGAGTCTGTGGGAAGAGCAAAGATAGGTTATTCATGTAGAAGAACTGCTCAAATAACAATGTTTTTACAGTGACTCTAGGCCACTTACAAACAATAAAAACACAGTATAGAATTTTAAAAAATAAAAAATAAAAAACAACCCCTACCCCCTGGCAACAACACATGATTAAATAAGCCATTTGATAGGCTCTATCCCACACTGGGTTATTCAGGCCAGCTGGCAAAACCAAGTCCTCGCGGCTTATTAAATATTGGAAGGCTGGATTTTCCTTCAGTAACAACATCATTGCAAGAAATATGGAAAATGTATATGTTGTGGCCTGTTGGCCACCGGCCCCTCCAGCAGCCGAATTAGAGGAGAAGGAGGTGTGGGAGAGCAACCTGAGAGCTCCGAGGGGGAAGAGGGAAAGGAGCTGGCAGAGAAAGAGACAGAGGCAGAGCCTCAGCCATCCGTCAGCTCTCAGCTGGAGAGTCAACAGCCCCCAGGTCTGGAGGTGGCTGATGAGGAAGAGGAGGAACAACTGAGTCTAGTGTCTGATGTGTGGATGCACAGAAGGCAGAGGAGAGGAGAGCAGTGGAAATCCATGGGCTGGTACATGGGAAGGAAGAGCCACCTCTGCTAGCAAAGCCCCACCCTAGTTCTGGGGATGAAAGGCAGGGGGTGGCAATGAATAGATGTGGCAGACAACTATTCATCTCCCAGCCGGACGGACTTGTTAGCCTGCAGTGAGAGAGAATTTTTTTTGCCGGGGCTGCTGGCACTCCTAATAAAGGAATCTTTGAGTTAACTTTAGAGGGTTTGTTGTGTTTGGGGAGCTGGATCAGAACAGTATGTAAATAATGTAAATTGAAGATAGTCCTCACTTAATGATCAGTCAAGGTCACAATGGACCTCTCCAAAGCTACTCACAACTAGTTTTTGAAGTTCCAATGGCTATAACCCACCCACCTACCCATACCTGTGGGCATGTGATTGCAGTTTGACCTCTTGGCAACCAGCTTGCATTTGCAGCTGTTTGCATCATCGGTCACATGACTACAATTTTCAGTTTAGAAAGAATTTCAGTGTTTTTTGCCAGTTTGCAGGCATTTACTTTCCAGCAAAAACTGCCGCTGTGGAAAATGAACTCACTTAATAACTGTGGCATTTGCTTAACAGCCACTGCAAAACAAAAACAACAACAACAGCAACCATAAAATCAGACACAGTCAATTATAGTTATAAGTTGAGGACTACCTGTAATCTTTATTTTCCCCCATTTTTCCTCTAGGATTTATTTCTTATAAATTTGCAGCTATATTCCTAATGCTTGAATGTACATTGTTACTGTAGTCTAAATCAGAAGGCTTTGAATTATTTCTCTATGGCTATATCATTACACGCTGTTAAAATTTAAAATTTCAAACTTGGTAAATTTATGTTCAGAGAAAAATATTTTATGCAGACAGTTGGGGGCATTTTCAACAGCATTGCTTGCATTATGTAAATTAGCTGTAAATCGTTTCCCAATTTTGTGAGGTGCTTCAAATTTCTGGCACACACCATTCAGAAGTTAGTGAATACTGACAGCTATTATCAACATTTTAAAAGAGAATAATATTCTGCTTCCAAACCCTCTTTTCTTTTTCTTCTGTTCTCCCCCTTCACTCTCTCTCCCTCTCTCTCTCTGTCAAATATTTTGCACCAAACAGCCAAAGATGAAGAAAATCAAGAGCAGGCGGGATTGGGGGTGGCAGGGAGGAACACTTCCAAGTATAACATTAAAAGGTCTTGCCTTAAGACCATGGATTTCCTTTTGGGTACTTTCAAAGAATGCATCTTTAGTTCTTTTTGGCTGTGTGACCAGCAGTTGTGGGGTGTGTCTGTGGTTTTTCACTTCTTCACAGTGACTCTATTGTTCAGAAACTGAAGCCAATTTATGGAAAGAAATGGAATGTTTATGTAACTTACTGTGCTTTAGACACGAATTGAAAGAGAGGGGGGGAAATGTGATGGAGGAAGGCCAGTCAAAACAGGATTTTTCTTCCTTTCTGGACACAGATGTTGGAAAAACACAGCCCCGTCTTCGTATTAAATCAAACAGCATTTCCATTTTTAGAAACTGTTTTTTTAATTAAGTAGGTCAGCAAAGCAAAACCATGTACTATTTGCTCCAACTTGTTTGTTTAAAAATGTGCCAGTGGTTGAGTGCTCTTGTCAGCCTTAGAACATCAGAGAGCAAGAAAATAGAGGCATTGAGAATGAGCCACAGTGGGCTTCACCAATACTGTATCTACACTGCCAGGCCCCAAAAATATAGTTGGCAGATTTCTGCTGTTCTGCAGATGTCAAGTGCCCCTTTAACTAGAAAGTAATTTCCTGGAGATGCTGTTTCCAGATTAGCTGGAGTGTATAGAAGTCTTTAAAAATAAAAGTCACATGAAGAAAAATGAGCACATACAAATGTTTCATGTTTTGACATCTTTCAGTGCATGTGTAACAGGGAAAAAGAAATAAATTCCACAGTGGCTACAATTCTACCAAAACTAAAAGAGCATAGAAAGTAGTGACATCATGGTCCAATAAACTCAGGGTTGCTGGCATAGTTTGGCCAAAGCCTTTGCTAATCCTTCTGTTGCTTGCCATAGTTCTCTAAATATTCTATTAATATCTGTAACCTATAGTTTTCATCCTATTAATACCTGTAACCTATAGATAGTTTGGAGAACTATCTTTGCTTTTCCAAATCTGTTTCCCTCTTCAATGTCTGTGTAAATATTTCTTTATATGTCTTCTAACACCTATCTGAAATTCTTTGTTCTGGTCTTGTCTTCTCTTCTTGACAATTTCCACAGTTCGTTTTAACATCCCATTTGCTTTCTTCTCTTTCTTGGTCTTTGGGAGTCTCTTTCAACGTTTATCTCAAACAACTTCTTTGATATAATTACGTAATGCCCCTTGTTCCTATCAATGAGGTTCAGGGCTTCAAAACAATTCCTGATATTCTCAAAAGTGATGGGTATATATACAGAATCACATCGTGGAAATTGGTTGACTTTTTTTCTTTCACTTTGACTTGGAACGTGCACATGAGCAATTCATGATCTGTTTCACAGTCAGCACCTTACTTAACTGAGCTGTTCCACTGCTTGTGACATTGTGACAATAATATATTCAATTTGATTTCTGTGTGCTTCTGGTGATCATTGGATTCACAATAATTGATAAATCATTTTCCTGCTTTTCTAGGCCATGCTATTCAACTACATTTTCTTCCATATTATTTTCAATGCTAGTCTTCTGATCTCCAATCACAAACTGCAAATCTTGCCTGCATGTTGTGTTGACTTGAGATTGAATTTGATCATAAAACTCATCAACTTGAATTTGTTCTGCATCATTGATTGGAATATAATCATGATACCAAGGGGCCATTTGTGAAGTCTACTGATAATATTCATCACTGATTGCATTGTGCCCAAATATTACCCTTGCTATATCCTTCCTGACTATGAAAGCAATACTGTTTATCAGGAGTGAAATCTACTTACCTTCCCAACCGGTTCGGAAGTGCACATGCTGCACGTGTGGACCCTCTGCACATGTGCAAACCCTTCTGCACATGCGCAGAAGGTAAAAAACTGGTTACTTCCTGGTTAAAACCAGGAAGTAATGACTGGGTGGGTGGACGGAGCCTCGCACTGCCATTGCTACCGGTTCTCCAAACCACCGGTGCCATCACTACCGGTTCGGCTGAACCAGTCCGAACTGGGAGCATTTCACCCCTGCTGTTTATGCTTTTTATTATAATTGTGTATTTGCAGCTTTGCATTTTCTTGTCCTGCATGGCACCATCAGCAACAAAACATCCCAAAGACTTTAACCTAGGGAGGTCATAAACACTATTAACTCTCCAAAAGACCCACAGCTCTTCCTCAGTAGCACATTGAGTGCCATTCAACCTGAGGGATCCATCATGTTATTATCAATCATTTTATACTGTAATGTCTAATCATGTGGTTTTCTTGGTAAAATACACGGGTGGTTTACTTTTTCCATGCAATATCAAATTATGTCTTTCCTCCATCTTTCTGTATCATTGCAGAGACTGGTGGGGTGATCTTCATTCTTTGGGTGACCATGCCGAGATTATATATGTGGTTAGGGTGCAGTACTGCAGCTACTTCAGCTGACTGCTGGTTCAGCAGATCAGCGGATCAAATCTCACCGTCTCAAGGTTGACTCAGCCTTCCATCCTTCCGAGGTGGGTAAAATGAGGACCCAGATTGTTGGGGGCAATATGCCATTTAGTATATTGTCTTTGGTGTAAGCTGCCCAGAGTCCTCAAAGAGGGGGGGCATAGAATTATTATTATTATTATTATTAATAATAATAATAATAATAATAACAACAACAACAATAATATTCTTGACATACATTCCCAGTGTTCTTCCAGGATGCACATAGACATGCACACATCACACACACACACCAGTAAAGCAAAACTTGAGAGGGTCGATGTTATTTATCTCACCAGTATTGAAGCTGCTGTCATCTGGGAAGATTAAAAAAGGATTAAATTTGGAAATATGGGAGAGAGAAATTATATATTTTGCATCCTTGAAATCTAACACTCTGTCATTTCCCAACTATATTCCCAACTTCAGTGTAAATGAATTTACACCTCCTCTGTGGCTGGCAGAAAAACTGCAGTTCTTTGGGAAACAGCTCAAAATGTTTTAAATGGGGGTGGGGGAGTGAGGGAAAAGAAAGGGAACCACTTTGATGTGAAACATCCCTAAGGAATCATCCTATTAAGTATACAAATGGATGTTTCCCAGGATCTTTATTTCTTGCATTCTTAACTTGTCCCTTCTTTTCCCTTGTGGGATCATGATGTAGATTCGATTGAGATCACTGGCACAAGATCACTAGAAAGTGGGAATTCAAATCAGTATCTTTGCAGTCATATAATGTACTGTAATGCCTTAACTGCTGCCCAGCACTATTTCTTAGATCTATGAACAATTAAATAAAAATAATTGTAAATGTTTATTCTCCTACTTAATAATCTTAGATTTTTTTTAAAAAAAAGTTCGATTATGCTAAATAAACTACCTGGCAAATTATATCCAAAAATAATTCCCACTTTGTTTAACATTGTTCACTGGGATTTCACCAGAAATCCGTACGCAGGATGGTAAAACAAAATTATTTGGTCTGTATAAATACATACATAGAGAAGAAAAATGATGATTAGCTACAGATTTCTATTCTACTGCACAGATCTTCAGCTATTTTGGCCCTTTATTCCTGTCAGAAGCAAAAGACCAACTGGTAATTCTCATTCCCACTTTGCAGTTATGAAACTAAAGTTGGGGAAAAGCAACTTGTTGGATCTATTTTGTGGGCCCCTGTTGAAGCTGCATTCTTAACTCAGGCCTCCTAAGTCCATCCAAGCCTGAGAAAGATCTGGCTCCAGTGGAAATGCTCCTGCTTCGTAACAGAATCTGCCTAATAAAACATTAATTTGCCATGAGGCCCACCAGTCAGACATCTGCTGGGCTTTTTAAAAGCCTCCCACTGCATTTCAATGTGCACATTTCAATCTTCAGTCATATATTCCATAGAGACTCCATCTGCAGAGGAAAAGCAGCACAACACTATGTGGGGTTTCAGGTTTTTTGGCCTTCACAAGTAAAACCTGAAAGCAATTAAAGCCGAGTGCCATGCCAAATCAGTTATGCCGGTAGGGCTGGATTTTCCCACAGAATTATTATACGAGGATCAATTTGCATTCAACGCAGACTAGAACACACAAAGCATAAGCTTGCTCCAAGAAGACGCAAGCCAGCTTGCAGCCAGATTTCTTCTAGTTGTTGTTTTTAAAAGAGGAGGAGAAAGACTTGCACAAACATTTGTGAGCTTGATTTTGTTAGTACAGAGGCAGTGGTTTCTAACTAGTAAAAAACTACAACAGGCAACACCATTGGACATTTAAAGTGAGAGTTCCTGAGGCTCAAGATAATCTGAAAAAATGAGCCTTAAAATCCTTTATTTTTCATCTCAGATGCAAGAAGGCTGGTTTTGCTTATTCGGTGTTACTGGGGGCGGGGGGGGGGAGGGAAAGAGAACATCTCATATCATAGGCTTTTTTGTACATATCAACTTCCTTTCATAAACTGTCAGTGAATTCTACCAATTGCACAATAAATGAAAGGAATGAAGTCTCAGTGCTCAGCATTGCAAGAGCTACTTATACTCAGCATTTGTAATTGTTCTTATATTTGCTGCAAAGAAAATCAGAAGCCTCTTTCTATTTCTTTTTATTCTTTCTTTCTTTCTGCAGTTTTGTCTGTTTTTTTCTTTTTTCTCTTTCTCTTTTGTGTTTTTACTTTTTATTAGTTCATGTTAGTTTTCATGCTCTCTGTAAATGCACAAATTTATAGCACATTCTTCTTGTTGAAGCTTTTCAACAAGCTTTTTATCCTTTGTCTCTCCCTGGCTAACTCTTCACTTTCTTCTGAAAGACAAAGCATTTATCCTTTCAAATCTGGGGAAAAAATTTCTTCATGTTTTACTAGGTCTCTTATTACTTCCCATAATTCCCCAGGTTTTTTGCATAAATAAAGTATATGGATTATTTTCCTTACATAGAATTTATATTTTAACAATATTGTCTCCAGATCAAATTTACTGACAATCGTCTTGACCCTTCAGTTCTTGAAGGGTCATATGAACTATATTTGAACCAATCGCTCATAATTTGTATTCTTTAAAAATAAAGTTATACAAATTCTTCGACACAATTTCCCTAAAATCTGTATTTTAACATAATTTTGCACACCTACACATTTTACAACCCATTTTCGCATATAGCATGCATTCTATAGATATTATTTTCACAGGTAAATGGAGTTGTAAAAAATTCCCATTGGAATTATTTTTAATGAAAAGAGGCCCACAAATACATTAAGTAAATAGATCATTTTCATATACATTTTTAACTGGAAAACTGCATCAAACTTTGGCAAAATGTGAATACCAAATGAGAACCAATTTCACTTCATTAATTGGTTTGGAAACTATGAATTAGATAAGTTTCCATTAAAATGCAAAGCCAATAAAATTTGTCTCCATTCCTTCTGTTCACACAGATGGCCATCACACTGTACTGAAGAGAAAGGTGTATTTCCAACAGAAAATTCACAGCAGTATAGAGTTGCCATCTTTTTTTACCCAGCAGGAAATCTATTTCTTTTGCAGGAATATAACAGACATGAATTCAATTGGTAAAACATTTCCCAGCATGACAACAAATGTCATGGAAAACTACAACTGCTAAATCTCCATGTGTCATACATTTATGGTACAAAGATAAAGAAAGCCTGCCAGAAAAATAAAAGTGTGTTTTTTGGGTGGACTAGCCATATGGGAGCGTCTGTAATGAACCACCCTTCAAAACTCTGGGAATTAATTTAGAATAAAATAAAAGCAAACTGACTTAAGTATTATGATGAGATATACAAGGCCTTCATACTCAGTGAGTACTGTAGGTAACCAATTCCCCTTAATTTGGCATTGTCTTAGATATGTAGGATACAGGATTACAACGTAAGTACCTATAACAATCCAAGTTGCAAATCAAGCTTTTAAAAGCCTGAAATAATGAATAAGAAGCAGTTAACAATATGGGTCATTCTTCAACTTTCAAACCCTAGTCCGCTAAAACCAAGATCAGTAAAATGTCCAGTGATTATCACAAGGTTTCCATATATAAAGGACAGGAGTCATCTGCAGAATCCTTTCAAAAGAGAACCATAGAACTCCTGGTTCATGTGACATAATGAAGATAGTTTTGCAGAGAACCATGGAGCAAGTTTTGACAAGATGACAACTAATGGCTATTGCAAAAGAGAAGCCGAGAAGCCAAAAACTACTCCTTTTTTTTCTTTTGTAGACAAAGTAGGGGCTTTTGCTTTGATTTTATTGAGACAGACATTTAGGGCCAAACCAGAAGCTGATTTTGACACAAACAATGTCATTCACTATTAGGTGTAGGGCAATTAAAATATAGCCAATTTGGGCAATGTGGCTTTTGTCTTCTTCCTTTCCTTAATTTCTTTTTGAAATTTTTTTGGGGAGGGGGAGAGATACAGTTACTTTTTTTGCCAAAAATGAGTTGGAAAGGAGCAGCCGTGTTTTCTCCCAGATATCGCTATAGAAGATGGCATTATTAGGAGCACTGCCATCATCATTCCCAAGGAGAAAAATGTTGCCTATTTTAAAAAAACTGCCTCTGGGCATTACATATGTTATGAGCCTCTGAATGTGAAAAAAAAATTCCCTAGTATCTTTATTTCCTTTGTTGTTTACCTGCATGTTTAAGAATGTGCCCAAAGTCCTCAATTCAGAAATTTCAGCAAAGTAATGTATGCAGCAGTATATATTATTGGGCACCATGGGCCTATAGGTTTTTGATAGCAATTATTCTATTTTTCCTTATTAATGTGGCTTTTTCATAGCAAGTAAAGTGGTAACAAAATTTCATCCTTGCAGTGTGGGGATGTGCTAAATAACAAATCTCATTCTCTTTAGCTACCTTGATAATGCTGTAACCCAAAATATTTGAAAATCATGTAGTTGGGGAAGGCTGATTATTCTACCTGCTTTGCTAGCCTTTGCTAACTGTCCAAGTATGCTGAGAATTTCCTAAATAGCATTTTCAGCAGATCCAAATCGTGCTGCATTCAAGAAGGCTACACTCACTTTAAGTCTAATCATTCTTGGTACTATTGCAGTGAAAAGACGCCATCCAGCTAACAATAGAAAAAAGAGACTAAACAAAAAGGGAGTTTAATAACCAAAGAAGGAAAAGCCACTGTCCAATTTCTAATTAAAAATGCCCGTTAGCTGTAGATGTTGGTTTCCCAGATCTGAAGTTATTGGCCAGATAACTTTTGGTTATCAAGAGTCATTACAATTATAAATGATGGGCTCAGAAAGTTGCAGCAGTCTTTTGTTATATGTTAAATTTCCTTGGGTTTTAGCAAGAAAATGTTTGATTCTGTGTTGCCCAGGGAACTGTCAGAGCTTTTAAACAGCATTGTAGTTTAAACAAAGGCCTCATCAACTTTACAGCTCCAAAAGGGCTCAGGCTCCTTCACAAGCCCCAAAGCCTGTAAATCTAAGAGGGCCAACACCCAATGCATTCCTGTGTCAGAGACTAACAGACTCTCTAATTACAAGGTGTGGTACTTCTGGACAAGAGACAGCTAATCCATCAGATATGTATATTATTTTACATTTACCCTAGATTTCTTCCTCTACTTTAGAGCTGAAGTTTCACTCATAGGCACACAAACACAGCCTAGCAAACAAAAAAACCCTCAATAATAATCTTTAGGTTATGATCCAATCTGGTGGGATTAAGAGCATTTAACAATAAATTACTAAAAGTAAGAAGGATATTCCAAGTGCAGAATTCTAATCCTGTTCCAGTCTCTGCATCTAGATTCATTCTATCATGTATGTTGTAAATGGGGAGGTAAGGTGTTACAACTTGGAGCAACTGATTCAATCATTTCATGCCTCCTTTTCCAACACTCATTCATTTCATAGTGAAAGGTATTGTGAGTCTCCTTGAGATTTGAACCAATGCTAATATTTCCCTATTTCATTTCACAAACCTTCCTGCATAAGAGCATTCGTAAAAATCAAGACTGAAATGCAAAAAGGCTTCCGTTGTAAAATGAAACTAACCTGTCAAAAATAAAAGTGTTTTAACTTCAGGTAGTCTGTATAATTTCAGCTTGCTGGGGAAAAAATGCCCAAATTCTTTCTTTGTTGTTGAATGTGAAGCTCCTCTTATTAGAAAAAGATTTAACGAATGTTTTGGCCACAAGTAAAATTATCTCATTCCCTCAGAGCAAGGATTTCACAGGTGATGATTAACTGCGAGATCACAGAGATTAAAGTTAGAAAAGAGCTCCTCGGTCAGGCCATTCCTCCCTGAGGGCAGGTGCGGAAGTCTTCCTTATGGTGTTTTTCTTCACTTTCTTGTCCAGTCTTGTTTAGAAGGCTTAAACAAAGCAGCTTTTTGCAAATTCCTTCCAGCATCCTTTTACCATTTGCCTCCTGTCTTGAGGTACTTTTTGATCCTTAGTTGACTCAGGTGATTGTCCCCGAACAGTGACTATCTTATAGATCTGGGAATTTGTTGCCAAGACCACCTGTCAGGCACAGCTTTTGCAGATTCAGGGAGGATTTGGAGAAAAAGAAGAGCAACGCCTGAGGTGAAGGAAAGGTGGGTAAGGATTGGGCAAAATACCATCCATGGCCAGGTAGTTCAAAGCATAAGCAGTAATTCTTTAAAAGGGTATACTGCATGTGCATGTCTAGATATTCACAGCAGAATATTAGCCAATTTTCATATATGGCACTGCCGTATATGGCAGCATACAGTTTTGTTATGGCATAAATCATAATTCCTTCCTTCTTTCCTTCCTTCCTTTAATTAGTCAGGACAGTTTACAACTAAATACCAGATTAAAATCATCAAATCTCAACAACAGCAACCAAGATCAACCACTCAACTTCTAAAAACAAATTTCACTCAGAGTTTGACTTCCTCAATGTATTAGCTCAGCATTTGTGGAAATGGCCAGGTCTTCAACACCTTTCAAAAGGCCAACAGGATCAGGACTGTCAAATTTCAGGGAGTAAATTGTTTCACAAGGCAGTTGCCACCACAAAGAAGACAACTTCTTAGTTCCCATTAGATGGCATTGGCTGACACAAGGGATCGGGAATGTGCCAACTCTTTCAGATCTATTGGGCCAGGTAGAATTAGCAGTTCCACAAAATAACAAATGACAAATCATTGTGAAGTGGGTAGTCTTGAACAGAAATTAAGTGCATAAACATAATTGCTTGGCTTTAGTTCAATTTACATGAGTCTGCAAGAAAATGTTCAGAGGTTCCTGCTCACAGTTCTAGCCAACCGGCAAGCTATGCCTTTTTCCAAGGTTCTCCATTCCATTTTATCTCCTCTTTAGTTTCATCCTCTTCCTTCCTTACTCCACATTTGAGGTTCTCTCCCTCTCCACAAATCTTTTTCTAATACTTGGGGGGGGGGGGGCAATACCTTCCCAAACTGGGAAACAAGCTAAACCAAACCACCAAAAGGCTTTAAGCAAGTATCCAAAAATTTTAATCAAAATTCTGGTTAATAATCAATGTTACAATTTACTGTAAATCTAGTCATATCCCATGTGCTATGAACTCATACGGCTTCAGTGCTGTACATAAGCAGTTAATATTTTTGTCAAAAATATTTCAATTTGACAAGAATATCTAATAGGAATGAATGACATGTGGCTACCATAACTTTTTCTCAGTCTTCCTCTTTCATTGACACGCATACATGAGGGTTAGTTGACAGAATCTAATCAGGGATTTACTTTTCTGCTGTCAGGTCTCTCGATCTGAGGTAGGCAAGGAAAGTTTAGTTTTAAATTCTTCCTTCTGAAAACATGAAGCATCTCTATGCAACAAACCTCTCTGATAGGCAAAAAAACTCAAAGGAGGATCAGCTTCAGGAAAATGCCATTGATTGCTCTACTGCTCTCTATTTTCTGCAATGACTCTAAATACTAGTATGTATAATTTCCCTAGCAACCGGTTTGACAGAAAATAACCTAGATTTCCATTGCCAGCACCTCACACTGGCAGGTCTCACAGGTAGCCTTATCAACCATGCCCTTACCTGTCTCGGGCATCTCTCTTGTCTCTTACCAGTCCATCAGCTCTAGGCAGAAGGTCTGAAGGTCTGGGGCAAAGGGAGGGGGCTGGTTACAATTTTAGGCATGACTTCAAATCCACTTAATAGACTTCCTCCTTTTTTTCCCTTTGGTCAGAGCATGCTGTATCTTGAAAAGCTGCAGGCATGGCAAAAATATAGCAATATTCATTCAAAAATATAGCAATATTCATTCAAAGCCAAAAATATTGGCTCAAGATTTGGGGAAAGTGTCCTGAACAGGGCTTGCTTCTTCTTGTCATTCTTGCCCTAGTCGATCCACCCATCTTTTCCTTCTAGGCCAGTGGTGAAATCCAAATTTTTTTACTACCGGTTCTGTAGGCATGGCGTGGCTTGGTGGGCATGGCTTGGTGGGCATTGTAGGGGAAGGATACTGCAAAATCCCCATTCCCTCCCCACTCCTGGGAGAAGGATATTGCAAAATCTCCATTCCCACTCCACTCTGGGGCCAGCCAGAGGTGGTATTCAGTAGTTCTCTGAATTACTCAAAATTTCCGCTACCAGTTCTCCAAACTGCTCAAAATTTCCGCTACCAGTTCTCCAAACTGCTCAAAATTTCCGCTACTGTTCTCCAGAACCTGTCAGAACCTGCTGGATTTCACCCCTGTTCTAGGCCCAGGTTGCACACTATAAGAACCACGGTGGTGCAGTGGTTAGAGTGCAGTACTGCAGGCTACTCTTGCTGATCACCGGCTGCCAGCAGTTTGGCAGATCGAATCTCACCAGGCACAAGGTTGACTCAGCCTTCCATCCTTCCGAAGTTGGTAAAATGAGGACCCAGATTGTTGGGGGCAATATGCTGACTCTGTAAATCACTTAGAGAGGGCTGTAAAGCACTATGAAGCAGTATATAAATCTAAGTGCTATTGCTATTGCTATCCAAAAGAAAAGGGAAACTTGCCTTACTCTTAGCATGATCTACACCAGGAATGGAAGCTTATCACCTTCTGGATATTATCCCTACAACTATGAATACTTACTTCCTATCTTCCTCAATCCTGGCCTTGATTGGCTGGATCTGCTAGAAGCTGTTGTTTAGGGTTACAGAAGTTCTGGGAAAAGGAGAACATGTCCTTCTTTTTGTTGTCATGTCCCTTGTCCAGCAAGCATACCCTTAAAATCAAATATTCTCAGTGTCTTGAGGTAGCGTTTTTGTTTTGTTTGGAGGACTGATTTTACAATAGTTGGCATTCAAACTTTTGTGTCTTGTGACCCTGTGTCTGCTTCTTTCTTTCCCTCCTCTGTTCACAGATTCAATAGCTAATATTTACATTATTTAATTTACTTCCTGATTTCAGCAGTCGGCTCCAATCCAGCCCTTCAGATCTATGATATCTGTAGTCTGTAGATCACATGACCCATCTAAGTTTCTATGGTGAAATTTGAAAAGTGTGTTGTCAATTCTATATTATCACTAGGATATGTTCTGTAGGAAAAACATTAAGATTGAAAAAACAATCTTTCTGATGCTAGAAAAATTATTTTGATATACATTTAGGCCTATGTACTTTTTTTTTGTCCTTTTCACTGTAACGGATGCCATGTCCTCCCATCCCCCTGCCCTCATTTTCCTTCTTTTCTAGTTGTCTACATCCAACTTTGCCTGTTCAGATATCTGGTAACCCTAATCTTCTTAGAGTTATAGTTTGCCTTTGTTCCACTTAATCACTTTTTTCTTCCAAATTTGTCCATTCAATAACTGGTTTGCCAGATAGTTCACAGCTGGGAAGAAGTCATTGTATTTTGTTAACCTCACCTCCAGTCCTGGTATAGCATGCAAACCATTAGTTTCTGTAGCCCTGTTCAGGATCTTCTGGCCATTCATTAAAGAGAGGGAGCAGACCAGTGGTGAAATCCAATTTTTTTTACTACCAGTTTTGTGGGCGTGGCTTGGTGAGTGTGATGTGGCTTGGTGGGCGTGGCAATGGAAGGATACTGCAAAATCTCCATTCC
Source organism: Ptyas mucosa (assembly GCA_012654045.1). NCBI lineage: Eukaryota > Metazoa > Chordata > Lepidosauria > Squamata > Colubridae > Ptyas > Ptyas mucosa. The sequence continues at coordinate 5,985,131 of WNWU01000018.1, forward strand.
CACCCCACTCTGGGGCCAGCCAGAGGTGGTATTTGCCAGTTCTCTGAACTACTCAAAATTTCCACTGCCGGTTCTCTGAACTGCTCAAAATTTTCAATACCAGTTCTCCAGAACCTGTCAGAACCTGCTGGATTTCACCCCTGGAGCAGACAACAACATGAAAGAGGATAAGACACAAATGCCAACATAGGGTTCACCAGGTGCTTTCCTCTGATATCATTGGCTCCGACTCCAAAGCTGGAGTTTTTACACCAGAGGAGAAAGTAATATTTTAAGGGTTGCCTAATGGTGACAGGCAAAGCCAGCTGTAGGTGAAACCAAAGCCAATAAGGGAAGGGCCACCTCTCTATTTTACCTACTAGCAGCCAGAAAAGGGACACTGTCTTTGTCAAAACTCTGAACTTACCATTTTTGAAATTTGGTGAATAAATTATTTTGTCAACACATCTGTTTTAAAGCACGAGCACTCTTTTTTAAAAAAAAATATGTTCAAACTTGTGAAGTACAAACTAGTCTCAGCTATGAACCCATCTGGTGGTAATGCTGTCTAACCCACATTTTTTCTATTTTACCAAGTAGTGGGTTATGCTCTACTTTATCAAATGCCCTACTGAAGTCATTACTGAAATTATATCCACATCATTTCTCTGGTCCACTAATTTTGTCACATTGTCAAAGTATGCAGTAAGACTTGTCTGCCATGATTGTTTTTTGACAAACCCATGTTGGCATCTGGTTACAGTTTGCTTATTGGAAGAACCGCTCCATAGATGATGCACTTTCTTATGTACTTCATCTTCGTTTGGCGCACCTGGCAGAGAAGAATACTCATGTGCGAATGCTTTTTAAAATGTGTATTATCAACCATTCCTTAGCATTTGGTGAACAAACTGGGCCTATTAGGTTTTCATACTTCTTTATGTAATTGGATACTTGATTTCCTTATTGATAGGCCCCAGTTTATGCAAGTTGGAAGAAAAGTTTCTAATTCCATCTCCTTGAGTACGGGTTCCCCACAGGGCTGTATCTTGAGTCCGTTACTGTTCACATTGATGACCATGACTGCTGTGCCAAGTCTGCTACGAATCATATTGTGAAATATGCAGATGACACAGCAGTGGTGGGGATTATCCAGGATGACAATATTTTTATAGGGAGGGGGTGAAGGCTCTGGTGGACTGGTGCAATAAAATCAATCGGGTTTTGAATGTTACCAAAGCAAAGGAGATCATTGTTGATTTTAGAAAGAGCTGGCATAGTCATGCTCCACTCTGTATCAAGGCTGCAGCTGTGGAAGTGGTCAATGGTATTAAGTATCTGGGGGTGCAGATAACTAACAGTCTGACTTGGTCTCTTCATACATTATCTTTAGTGAAGTATGCAAACAGCATCTGCATTTCCTGCATCGGATGAGGAGAGCACATCTTTCTCCTTCTGTCCTGGACACTTTTTACAGAGGTACAATTGAGAGCGTTTTAACAAACTGCATCACTGTTTGGTTTGGTGGCAGCAGTGCCTCAGATAGAAGGTCCATTCAGAGAGTGATAAGGACATCTGAGAAAATTATAGGAAGCTCACTTCCCATTATTCATGATACTGCTTTTTTAAAAAATTTTATTTATATGCCGCCCTTCTCTGGAGACTCAGGGCGGCTTACAATGCGTTAAGCAATAGCCTTCCTACTTTTGTATATTTTATACAAAGTCAGCTTATTGCCCCCACAATCGGGTCCTCATTTTACCCACCTTAGAAAGGATGGAAGGCTGAGTCAACCTTGAGCCTGGTGAGAATTGAAGTCGCAGTAATTGCAGGCAGCTGGATGTTAACTGCTGCCTTAGTAGGAGGTATTAGCCTCCTACGCCACTCAGGCTCCTGAGTGGCGCTTTTTGCTTAGAGCTCAAAGCATTGTTAGAGACCCCACACACCTACTTCATGGTCTGTTTCTGTTGCTCCCCTCTGGGAGGAGGTTTTGAAGTATCTATAGCAGGACTACTAGATTCTGTAATAGCTTTGTTCCTTATGCCATTCCTCTTGTAAACTCGCAGGATTCTTTTTTTTCCGCCATGTATATTTATACATTCGAACTAGACTTGATGTTTCTCTGTGTCATATATGTGTGTGTATGTGTGGGTATATGCATAATGGTTTTCCTTTGAGAGCTGAATGCAACAATATTTCATTTTAATGTATGCTGATTAGTGTACATTTAAAGTGACAATAAAGTTTTTATTTTATTCTATTATTCCATTTGTTATGACTTTGTTTGCCTCTAAGTGTTCACAGATCCATTGCTTGAAGACAATAACTGTACAAAATATTTCTAACAATCGAAAGTATTCACATAAAAAGAAGAGACTTATCATGTAGTTCACCATACTGAATGGAAACATTAGCAGTACAAGACTATGTGGCTCTAATGATGCCTTCACTTTATTAGATCCATTTGGTGAGTATGCAAGAGATGGAACTCTGCTTAGTTGCTCCCAAGCAATATCCTAAAGGTGCTTTTTTTCAAGAGGCAACTGGATTTTCTGGTTTTTCTTTGAAGACATTTCACTTCTATTCTAAGAAGCTCTTCAGCTCTTGAAATAAAGCACCTTTGGGACAACCATGACCTGGATGACTGAGAATCTTCATAGACACTTTCAAGCAATACAGTCAGTGGTGGGTTTTTAAAAAATTTACTACCAGTTCTGTGGGTGTGGCTTGGTGGACATGGCTTGGTGGGCGTGGCAGGGGAAGGTTACTGCAAAATCCCCATTTCCTCCCGATCAGCTGGGACTCAGGAGGCAGAGAATAGATGGGGGAGGGGCCAGTCATAATTTTTACTACCCATTCTTTGAACTACTCAAAATTTCCACTACCAGTTCTCCAGAACTGGTCAGAACCTGCTGAAACCCACCTCTGAATACAGTACTATGTTCAGTCCCAATTCTTTCCACTTTCAGGACAGGAATCACAACTTTTCCTTTCAACTAGAGTTTTTCAATTTGAGCTAAAGTAATTTCAATTTTGATTATTTTTACGCAGCATAAGTGAAGGTGTGCCTTTATTATCAGACACCTTGGATACTACATAATATAGACTGTTTCATGGAAATTGTGCAATCAATATGGATAGGCCTTTTGTGTGTACTCTGCCAGATGCATCTGTATCTGAAACATTTCTAAGTAGTTTACAATTAGCCACAGTGCCTTGGCGAAATGGCACATCAAGTACATTGTGGGAAAATAAAGTGGTTATTGTCCCACAAGGAGTTTTCCCAAAAAGACTTGCCAATAGATCCTTCAAATATAAAGTCATTTTCTGGCTAGTTTATGGAGTCTCTGTGACTCCATACTAGGCATCACTAATCCTGTGGTCAACACTAACTAGCAGAGAGAAGGATCAAATTTCAAACATACATGGAGGCAGGGGTGAAATCTAAAATTTGTTAACTACCGGTTCTGTGGGCGTGGCTTGGTGGGGGGGGG
>WNWU01000018.1:5989003-6000007 GCA_012654045.1 Ptyas mucosa
ATCATCAGAGGCTTTTTTTTTTACTTTTAAAAGCATTTTTTCAGCTGAAGAGGTTGTAGAAAAAATGCTTTTAAAAGTAAAAAAAGAAAAAAAGTAAAAAAAAACAGCCTCTGATGATCGCGTGGCTCAGCTGGGCATGGGGGGGGGGGGCAGGGATTTTTGCTACCAGTTCTCCAAACCATCCGCCGCCTTTGCCTCAGGCAATCAGGTCCGCCTCAGGCAATCCGGTCGGAACCGGGAGCATTTCACCCCTGCATTGAAGGCATGGAAGTTTGTCCATGACAAGAGATACCATCAGCTATTCTGAAGTGTCACTAAAATTAAACAGTGATCAAGGATTCATTCTCAGATGCGTTGAATGTTTTGTATGCACCTTTATATTTATACTGTGGTTCAGTCTTAAGTCTCATCTCAGTACTATGTCTACTTTGAGAATATGAAGAATATATAAGAATCTTCAATTACAAAGAATATATAAGAATCTTCAATTTAAAGCATACAGCATTATAGCTGTAATGAGAAGTTGGTGAGGATGTGACAATTATCTGCAGATATTACAAAACTTAATATATCTATGTAAAATTGAGACAAAGTTACAAAGCTATAATTTTTCTCCCATGGATGTCCAAAAACACATTTTAAACTTGCCCAGTTTTAAAGGGAATTTAACTGTGTGTAAAACGCACATGAGCATCAAGATATTTTGAAAGCTCACAAGTGTATAGAACAATGCTATAATACCATTCTTTGTTATGCTAATAGTTGCTTGCCAGCTGCTTCAAGCTGCCCTGCAATCATAGCCAAAGGCAGCCAACCCATTACATGGGTGGCAGGGGGGCGGAGGAGGGCGTCAGAAAGGGCAGCTTTATATTAAATATTCTGCTACTTCTAAAATTGTAGTTCCTCAGCACAGATTCCGATCCTTGAATGCTTTTAGTTTTGGGAATTAATCACTGAAGTAAATCTGCATCTAGAAACATTTGATGGATGCAAGCTGGTAATAGCTGCTGCAGATGCTAAAGCCTGGAAACAGTGGAAGATTGGTGGTGGCAGAGGTGGTGAGGGCATACCTCCTACTCTTGAGTTTGGTTCATCGTTTCCTTACCTCTCCATTCTAAGGCTTTTATGTACATAGTTTTGAGGGTGATTTGGGTCTCTTCTCTACTTCATTCTCCATAGATATCTTTGCCAGATTCTTCAAGAATATTGATACTTCTAATGCAATGTATTCCTTTTGGAACTGGGTATTCCTTTTGGAATGGGATATATTAGTGGACTATTATACAGTATAATTCTATTCTATATTATGGTGGTTGGGATATTCTGAGAATTGAAATCCATACATCTTCAAGCTGTTAAGTTTGAGCAACACTGTTCTACAGCAGATAGGCAATTAAAGTATTGAGATTTCAACACTATGTTATCAATAATCAACACAGCCTCGTAGAATAGCGGGACTACTTTTAATATTCCAGAATGCATCATTGGGGCTGATAAATATGATTACAAACTATCATAGTCTTAAAAGACAATTCGTCTAGCTTTGAAGAGTCTGTATTATCTCAACTTGGAAAACAAGGAGACCTCATTCTGACATCCTTCATGAGCTGTTCCACACTCAGCATTTATAGCTTTTTAGTTCACAAGGGCCAAAACAGAGCCTTACATGGTCTTGGATGCATCTCTTAACATTCTCAGATTAATCTTGAGTTGGATTAACTTCTTCACATCTGGGCAGACTGCCAGGACAAAGTATGCATTAAAATAAAATTGACCTAAGTGAGATATTTTGCAACATCACAAGGGAATCTCTGGGTATCAGAGATCAGTCAATGCTTTCCATCTGCTTCAGCAACAGACACAATTTCCTTTAAAAAAAATAATAATGATGATGACTAGAAATGCCTATATCAAAATTTACTAATTAAACTCACTGTTGATAATGGCATGTACAAATTTCACTTTTTAAAAATTCAGGCTACCTCTCATAATTTCTAGTCAGCATAACTGTAATTGTTTAATAATTATCTCTTTATCTTTTGGGGATAATTTTATAATTGTACACACCACATACAATATTGTATACGACTGTATACAATATTAAGTGCTAATCCATTTCTCCATAGGGGTGTTGAACATACTGGAGACTTTTCACTTATATGCTTGGCTCATAGTACTATGTTTGTGTGCATTTGCATGATGCTTCTAACTATCAAAATACACATTTTAAAAATTGTCTTCATTGTATTGTTTGAGTTATCCTTTTTCCTCTACAACTATATGCATATTTTATGATAGCAAAGAGATCATAATAACAAAGGAGAGGTTCTTTAGTCAGTCATTTTCATGCTTGGAAGTCTATTTGTCGGGAAGTAAAGCTTAGTCATGATGACTCCTAAGTAAGTGAACTCTTGCCAAGGTCAAAATTAGATTGTACACAGGATTAGGCCCTAATTAGGGTAACTTTTCTATGCCAAAAGACAGAATCAGCACTGCTGATTGGTATTACTGTGGTAAAGTAGACATAATGTCTTCATCACAGACTAACAGAGAATGAAATATGGCATGCAAAATGCTTAATCATTTGTTTATATGAAGCAAAAACGTGGTTATCTATCTTATGAATCATTGTTAGAAAATCAATGCCTCACCATCAACTTCCTTCAATCTCTGATTTACATGGTACCATGAAAATCAGCGGAATTCTAATTAACTATGTTTGAAAATTAGTACATTATTTGAGAAGTCCTGTTTGATAAGATTGCGGGGCAAAATGTTATAATATACATTGATATATACGTTTTTATGCCTATGTCCCTGTGTATTTTTTTCCTTTATTCAACACGATTTAACTCAGTAATGAACTGAGTTCATATATTACACTCAGCCATAAGATATGTTCGTGAATAATTTCTATTGACTGAGTTCACACATTATATTAACCTATAAAATATGTTTTACAAAACACAATTTGCTAGGTTTGCTCAACATGCTAAGCCTAAACTAAAGAAATCACAATATGGCTTAATATAAATCATGTGTTTTGCATTGTTCTTTAACAAGACTCTGCTAGAGAGCATGTTTGTGTGTTTTGTCAAGTCTCTCCATGATAGAAGTCTCAGTGTTAAAATGAATTAATTTTGTGTTGGGGGAAGGATTTTACTGAAACAATTTGGTAAGTCTTAAATGGGAACAATTGACAAAATACAGATACACTAAAATAATTTTTAGATTAGGAAAATAAAACTAAGTTTTACTTGCATCCAGGAATGTAGCAGTATTTTTAGAATGTACAGTGTAATTAATGTACAAAGTAAAATGTCAGACGACATTTGTGATTTAAGTAATTCCAGTTAGGTCATTAAAAGCATAATGGTCATTTCTGTTTAACCCTAGTAAGAAACATAATGTTTTTATTATATTGTATTTTATATTCTCTGGCATATTATAAGCTATAAGAGTCATATGGAGTTGGGCAGCATGAAATTTAAAAAATAGTAAAAATAAAATAATCCATAGCATATCTTTATCCTATCTTTAATATATTATCTGCTCTAATTTTGTTGAATTTTGTTTAAACTCCTTTACGACAAGGAATTTAGTCTTCTAATTATTATCCTCAGGCATATTATTTAATCGAACAATATACAGTAGTTTTAATTTATTATCTGTTTAAAAATATGAAAAAACTAAAAGATGCATACTGGGATCTATTATCATGTATCACAGTAGTTTTTACAACTTGATTGAGTGCCTGCACTCTTAAAAAAAATAAAAATAAAAACTTCTCTAGTGATATTTAAAAGCATAACGTTTTTCATCTGTGTCATTGCTGAAAAGTTTGGATTTTTTTTTTAGATTCCCTTCTTCAACTATGGGTCAGTAGATATTTTATTATAACTCCTACCAAGTTTGATGCTGGCTAATGCTGACTTGAGCTATTTTGCTCAAAATCATCTGGGGATCTAAAACTAGGAAAAGCAACCTAAGACAGATTAGAGAAGACTTATTTGCTACAATTTACTTTTCATAATTAAAATGTAGTGATACTAGTCTCTGTGTGAAGAGTGAATAATTATTTCCATTTTGTTCTTTTAAATAGCTACAAAATTAAAATTAGATTCATACATTGTGCTAAACTATAAACCTATGAATGTGGATGACATTTAGAAATCACACTAGTACTGGCCCTTAATCAAACAAACCACATTGTTATTTACCGCAAAGGGTGTAGTTGGAGGGGTGATTGTTATTTAATCACGTTGACCAATCCACTGAGTATTAAGAGATTTCAAAGAAAACTGGCTTTCATTTGTCACCTTCCATGGCCTCTCATTTTTCCCCTAGAGAAAGTCCATTAAGCAAGCAAAGACAAAATAGCTAAGTACTAGGAGTTCTTTAGTTGAAAACACAATTTTGTGTCAATTAGTAATAAATTCTCTGGGGTTGTTAACCTAACAGAGGCTATAGCTCTTAAAAACCAAGTCCCCTTGTATTCTATGGCTTAATTGTTCTAGGCAAGTGTTTCTCAACCTTGGTGAGCTGAAGATGTGTGGACTTCAACTACCAGAATTTCTCAACTAGCATGTTTGCTGGCAATTCTACAAGTTGACATCCTCACATCTCCACGCCGCCAAGGTTGAGATAAATTGTTCTAAACCGTATCAGTAGATCCTTCAATCTCTTTTCCAGATTTTCCAGAGACTGCACAAAAATGCTTTCCCATTTTCCATTATTAGGAAGTTTCAATGAACAGATTGTCTCCTAGGAATCTCTTAATTTAATTCAATACATCTGTATCTCCTCAGTAAAACAGACTATAAACATGAGAAATATTTTCCTTAAAACTGAAAACAGGAATTCAGCCTTACAGTAGCCTGGGGATTCCAAGCCAATTTCAGTTCAGGAGGGAGGGTTTTACTGGAACAACCTGGCTGGTAAATCTAAAATGGGCAAGTTGACAACATACAATATGCTTATAAACAATGTTCAAATTAGGAAAGCAAAACTAAGTTCAACTTATATTTAGCAATGCTTTCAGAATATACAATTCATGTACAAAGCAAAACTGTATTATAAAATGTTCCAGGATAAAAAGGGGCTTTGATATCTTTAGCTGATCTAACCAATTAAAACCATACCAGTCACATTTTACTTGCTCAAATATTTGCGTAAATGTTTTCTTGATGGCAAAAAAGGAAAAAACAGAGTTAAAGTTTTTAAATGAAAAGGTTTTATAATTTTAATAAATATATATCAAGAAAAAAACACACTTTACTACAACATCACCTTAGTATACAAATATCTAAATATCTAAGCTTAAAACATTCAATGTTTGACATATATTGGAAAAAGAAGAACAGATCTTTCTGTTCTCAACTGAATCTAACACAAGAAAAGTCAACTTTTTAAAAAAAATTGGTCCATGTGGACAAATGACTAAATGATCCTACTCATACACTGTATGAATGAGACCTATATTTAATATTGATAGCAATAATAATGCTTTTGTCTTGGAGAAAAAAAGGTGGGACAACCTTTTAAAATGTAAATGTCAGCCTTGTAAAATTTCCCATTTTGTCATATATCAATTTTATATTTAATTCTTTATAAGCAGGACCTATGGGCACATGACATATACCTGTGGCATAGCAATACAATGGAGAGGGAATCTTGAATATTCATACACGAGACATTTTATGTGTCATAGAAGCATTAAAAATGTGTGAGTTGATTCAATCAGCTAATCCTTGGGGAATGGATTTAGATATAAGGAGGCACAGTCTTGCCTAAAGTTAAATTAACACCATTCAAGACTGCTAGCCAGATGGTTAGTTAATTCCTGTCTCTCCTAAGATAATGACAAAGTCTAGAGAAGTCCTGTTAAAAAAGGGGGGGGGAGGCTCTCTATACATTCCATTTCTGTAGTTATTTTGGCTTTTAATCCACCTCCTTGTTGCCACATGTGTAATGAAGAATTAGCAGATATGGATGGGATCTGGGTAAGGAACTCCCTCACCCTGAATCGTAATGAATTGTAGTCTGTGTGGGTTTCTTTCTTTCTTTCGTTCTTTTTTACTCAGTCTTTGAGAAACTGGAAGGGGAAGCAAAGCAAGGGCTGAGAACTTTTGACTCTTTTTGCAGCCGCTAGCAGGATTCTAAAATTATCCACATTGCACAGATTCATTTAGTCCCATTCAGCTGCTGCTGACGCATCATAGTATAGGTCTGTTATTGGGGAAATGGGGTGGATGATTGTTTATGTCATGAAAACAGACCACAGACTCTTGGTCAAAATAGTCAGTCACAAAAGTTGAAAATGCTCCTATTCACTTCATCACTGTTTTCCTTTCTCCTATACAAAACAAAGACAGAGGGAAGGAAGATAGAAAAATGGGGGGGGGAGAGTAGAATGGTCCATTGATTCCTCCTCCACTTGAAATTAGTTGGAAATAAAGAGGAAAGTCCAAGTGGTGGCAAAACTCTTTTCTGTAAGTATCCCTAGTGGCTCCCATTTTTTAATAGGGCAGCAAATTTTTACCTTCCCAGTACAAGTAAATGATATGGCTCCATTCATTTGCATAGGGAAGGGAGAAGCACAATATGATCCAATCATTTCTATTGATTCTGCATTCCAATACCACCAATACCACTACCAAAATGTCAGTGCCCCAGCCCTAGAAATCTTTGCATTTCCTCAGTATAGCCTTGTGTTATGTAAATGACACTGAGGAAGGGTGACCATACAATGCATTGCAGGGCCCTTTCCTGGCTATTGGAGCTGAAATGTTTCCCAACTACTTCATTTGACTGATTCCTGGTCCTCAGATGTATAGCCAAGGAAGTTAAGCTCTTCCTGTTGACTCTTGAGCAACTGAACTCTGCTTCAGCAGCCTCTCAGCAGAATAGCAGAATAGGAAGGGGAAAAAGTCAAAATGGCAGCCTTGGCTGTGCAATTAAAAACACCATCTTGACTTTTCTGACACAGTCACTCCTGCCCCTAATCCAATCTAAGGCTTCCTTGCTTGCCAGATTCTTATAGGAAACACTTGGTTCCTGATATAGGGATATGCTAATAATTATAAATTAGATTTCTTAAACTAAAAAACTGTGCTAATTATTTGACACGATGCAGTGAACTTAAATCTGTACTTCTAGTGAAAATTAACTCTTTCTCATGGTTTCTCTTTGGATATTAAGAATGTTCTTTCTCTAGTAGTAAAAAAGTTAAGCACGTTTTTAAGACTGTGTCTTAAGGGAAAAAAATATATTGAAGTTACCCAACTAGAAAATGCTACTTCTTATCCAATCAAATATGTAGTTGCTTCAGTTTTTTTGTTTATGTTGCACTAATACACAGCTTATTGTCCAAATTGACTGGGTTTATACAATACTAAGCCATGTTGGTCTAACACATTCTAAGTCCAAAACAAACTATATTATGGTTTACTGTAGTTTTGAACCCACACTCTGCATATCATGTTGGTGAAGGGATTAAAAAGAAGCCATGCACTTAGCATCAGTTAATAGGTAGTTTAGCTAATTTCTAGTGTTAAAAAGTACATATTTCAGTTCCCAGTATTTGCAATTTAAATTGCTTCCATATTAGACGCCAAATGAAGGAAAGAAAACTGTATTTTAACCCTGTATTGTCTACTCTGACTCGCAGTAATTTTCTGGCAGATTTTTTCTTAATTTATCACCTCATATCTTAAAGAAAATGTAAGGAATGAATCTAAGATTTTTCTATGCAAAGCATATTCTATATAAAGGAAGCAGCAATCCATTCAAGAATTCATGTTTTTCATAATTAATTGCATCAAAGATGTTCATACAGAATAACAGGAATTATTGGTTATAGGGTAAAGCCTAAGAACTGAAAATTGTTTTATAATTGCTTGAATAATTCATGTAGCTGTAGAGAAAAATGTAAATAGTTTTAAGGGGGTTAAATGTTGTTAAATTAATTCCATTAAAGCATAAGTTGGATCCAAATGAAAGTGTTTCATTCATTTCTGTAAAAAAGTAAGGGCATGATGCAGCAATAATGAACTATGAGGAAATTATGATTGCTCCTAATTCAGCCAGATCTTTAAAAGATGTGATTTAATAATGATTATTTCCATTTATTGATTCCTTCAGCAATAAAAATTATATTTAAATGGAACAAAATTCATTGTGTACTTTACCTGGAATTAAAGATCTTGAATTTTAGACAGAACATTTTTAAAAAGAAAAATTCCAGAAACAATCCAAATATAATCCTAATAATTGAAAATTATCCCCCTCTTTCTCCAAGATAATCTTAAAAAAAGATTGAAACTCTTACATTCATTTCAGATAAAAATCTTATATCACCACATCATTTATTAACATTGTGCTTTTTTCAAAATAAAAAAACCCTACAATTATATGAAAACCCAGTACATGCTCTTTACATTTTTCTGAAAAGAGAAAATGACGTGAAACAGAGTAAAATATAAAGCATGCCACTGGTTCATGAACTTCATTATACTAGGGAAAAAAAAGGAAAAAAATATCAAAGCAACAGACAGTTGCCATAGAAATATTCAAAGAGCTAATGCTTGTTTACAAGAGACATATCTCTATTGTTTTTTTTCCTTCAATCCTTTCCTTAAAATGGCAAATCAAAAAGCGACTGAGCAAAAAGAATGAATAGCGGCAATTGAATAGGAAATCAAGCTTTGTATTTCAAAGGAGACAGAATTCTAATAATATTTGATCCACCCTGTTATTATTTTTTTCCTGTTTAGGTTACATCCCTGCTGTAGCTGTTTTCTTAAACTTAATTTTCACCATGGAAAAATTAAGATTAAAAGTAAGGCACCAAAAAATCTCTGCCATTATAGCAATAAACCACTATAAGGCTTGTTCATTCTTGCAGTTTAGCTGAAAACTGTGCATGTGCTGGAACTGTGTGTAGCATTTCAAATTGCGTCTCCATAAAAAGATGTTATTGTACCCTATCAATAAAACCAGACTTAAATACATTAGAATAATGTCACTTCTGGACCATAAAGTGGGCCTATTCCATTTCATTTCTATGCAGTCTTTCTCACAGCTATTTTGATGGGCGAAATGCATTCTTCCTTTCGCTGGTAACAATTTGCTTATCAAATGTATAATTCATTGATAAGCATAAAGAAGATTCCTCTTAATTCATGCTAAGTTCCCAAAGGGATGCATGAAAGGAATTGTATTTTCTCCATCTGGTTTATTGATTTTTCTAGCAATGGAAGTGTACAATGCAACTGTGCTCTTTGTAAGGATCCCATGTATTTATAAATAGCTCATGATGCAGACCATACATACGCTTTGATGGAATCTGCCCCACAGTCACTGAAAGTATCCATGAAGCTTATGACACAATTGTACCAGTTCTATAAAAGCATAAGAAAATTGATCCAAACTGATTTTTTTCTGATAATGTCAACACTGTGCTTGCTTCTAAACTGAAATTATTCAGAAGATGGCTCATATTTTATTTCCTTTACTGCAACAAATTTTGCTACCTGGTAAACACTCCCTTTTTCGTAAACACTTCTTCCAAGATTCATTCATGTTGCTCTTGTCATCGTGACCCATCTCAAAATAATTGTAATATTTGTTTTTACATTCTGTGACATGATCACTTTTCATAGATTCCCAGTCTGAAGCATGTTCTCGGTCTATTTCATGGCCTCCTTTCTCATTACTGAATATTGACTTGTCCTGATTACCATGTGGCCCAGCATTTGTAATAAAAATTTCATTGGCATGTATATGTTCGTCACTCCTGTAAACAGGGGAACTGTTGCTACCATATTCAACTTGTTGGGAACAACTTGGTAAAGATACAGAAGCGGCGGAATTCCCCACTGCAGAATTAGTAGATAATGGTAAACTTAAATAATGGCTGCCACAGTCTTGATAAAAACAGCATGTGTGGATCTTTTCACAGTCCTCCCGTGCCATCCGAAGACGTTTCCTATAAGGACAGTCATGAGACATGAACCACTCTTGACTTGAAGTACCTCCAAAAGAGCAAGTAGGGAAGCACCAGTTGTTTTGCATGATAATCTCTCCATGAATTCTTTTCATTAAATTATTTATGAGAACAGATCTCCTTAGGTAGACTTCAGGGTCATCAATGTACTTCAGTTTTTCCAAAGACATGTAAAGAATATGTGCCCGCTCCTCAAATACAGAGATTGTCTAAACAAAAGAGAGGAAATAATAATAAAAATGAATGCAATATTAATTAATTGAATCATGCCACTGAGATTTTATCCATCCATGCATCATATGCCCTCGTTACATCTCGCCTGGACTACTGCAACGCTCTCTACATGGGGCTCCCCTTGAGGAGCACCTGGAGGCTCCAACTGGTTCAGAATGCGGCCGCGCAGGTGATTATGGGAGCGACGGGGCGCTCCCATGTAACGCCTCTCCTGCGCGAGCTGCATTGGCTCCTGTTGGTCTTCCGGGTGCGCTTTAAGGTATTGGTTCTCACCTTTAAAGCGCTCCATGGCTTAGGGCCAGGGTACTTACGAGACCGCCTGCTGCTACCGATAACCTCCCACCGGCCAATACGCTCTCACAGAGAGGGCCTCCTCAGGGTGCCATCAGTCAAGCAATGTCGGCTGGCGGCCCCCAGGGGGAGAGCCTTCTCTGTGGGGGCACCCGCCCTATGGAATGAGCTACCTCCTGGAATAAGACTGATCCCGGACCTTCGTACCTTCCGCAAAGCCTTGAAGACTTACTTATTCCAGCAAGCCGGCCTAGCTTAAATGGTTTTAAATTGGGATTTTGAATTTTATAGACTTGGGGTTTTAAATTGGGAGGCCGATCGATTTAATATCTTTTAATTTATCTTAATTTTTGTATTGTATGTATTTTAATTCTGGCTGTCCACCACCCTGAGTCCCTTCTGGGAGAAGGGCGGGATACAAATTAAATTATTATTATTATTATTATTATTATTATTATTATTATTATTATTAT
>WNWU01000018.1:6000017-6010260 GCA_012654045.1 Ptyas mucosa
ATTATTATTATTATTATTATTATTATTATTATTATTATTATTATTATATAGTATTTGGGCAGTTCAGTCTCTTTGGCACAGGAAAGTATAGATCATCTTTTATCTTTATCTTCTATTCATTTTATTCCAATTTCTTTGATCATTGTGAGCTGCCCAGAGTCAGAGCTGCCCTATTAAAGAGGCAGCATGCAAGTTTAATAAATTATTATATTATTATGGTTAAGTGGTTCCATTGTTGTTTATTGTCCATTATTATTCAACTCTCACAAATCTAATTGGGAGCTGTGAAGCTTAATATTGATATATTCAACCTTATCACCAAAGTAAAACTTCCTAAATGAAGGAAACTGGATTTATCTAGCAACTGAAAGAAACCACAGTGCTTGATGTTTAGTAATTCATTACCAATACATCTTTGAAGAGTCCTTTTAACAGAAATGTGCTACTAAATAGAACAATATGTGAAAAAGTATAATAATTTTAGGAGAACAGCTTCCTTCTGGAGATCTGGCTGGCACCAAATCTGATGTCCTTCCATAAGACTTTCAAGACAGATATTATGCAGGACAGTTGAAGTTTGATATTATTTTACTGACTATAACAGAGCCTTGGTTGTTTAGTGATACTTTGTGCTATGTCTTGATGGTGAGTTTAATTGTATACTTTTTTTCATGTATGCTATAAAATGTTATCATGTCAGATATGGCAGTATATACATTTAATAAATAAATAAATAAACTATTAGTTGGTTTGGTGCTAAATCTAGTATTAATTATGTACTGTAATTTTAGAAAAGCAACAAAAATAGCAGATTATAAGGATTTGGGATTACACGTACATACAGTAATTCATGCGTTATTCAGAATTACATGTACATACACTAATTCAAACATGTACATACACTAATTCATATGTTTCTATATAAAAATGTCATTATAAAATTTCAGCATCAGGTAAAGTAATTTTAAAAAGAATTAATTGTTCACTTCAAAACCTGATTCAATTGCAATGACTGTTGCTTATAGTTACAAACGGATAAATATCTGGTAGGTTGTTTCATGGTTGCTGTAAAGCTATCTACTGGTCTCTGTTCTAGTTCCCATAGGAATCCTTTCTATTTTACAAAAAAATCACTATTATTTTTAGCAACCTTACTTAGTAAAAAAGTCATGGTCTAAATGAACCATGAATTCTAACATTCCTTGGCGAATGAATTTTGAATTTCCAGATGTCCAGGCAACATAACAACCTTGCAATGTTCTCCTTATCTGTATTATTACAGGCGGGAAAGAGAAAAAAATTAGTCCCAAGGATTGTTACCCTGGTGTCAAATTTCATAATGAGATACTTATGAGAAAAAGAAAGAGATAATGGAGAACAGAACAGGTGAAAACCTGTGCAGCTATGCAGTAAAATATTATTGCACTACAGTGCTGTTCTGGGGAAGCAATTTCTCTCTCTCTCTTTCTCTCTCTCTCTCTCCCTCCCTCTCTCTCCCTCTCTCGCTCTTGTGTGTGTGTGTGTGTGTGTGTGTGTGTGTGTTGTGTTAGTTCTCTCTTGAATATTAAAGTTTTCAGACAGTGCATCCAGAAACATGTTCTGTATCACTGATTCCTAAACAAAGCCATAAAATAAAGCTTCCTCTTTGCAGAAATTCTGCTTTTGTTATAAATTAGCATCTATACACAATTAACACAATGATAGTAATTTTACTACCTATCCCAATAAAAAAAGCTAGGTGAATAGAAACACATTTTAATGTCACTGAGGGTTTTTTTAATCACTTAACCCCCTCCCCAAACAGAGTTAAGTATAAAGCAACTGCACTATTGATATCGTTGCTGTACATTCGTTGTTGCTGTTATGATTGCCATCATCATATTATTAACAGGGTGCTGAATATCTGAATGGAAAAACCCCCAGAAGGCTTTTCTATCACCTTTTTCCACTGCATCCCTCAAACACTCTCCTGGAAGGCTATGAAACTTCCTTAAGCAATATAGGATGCTGGCCATGGAATTCCAAAAATTGGAAGTCCACAAGTCTTAAAGTTCTCAAGGTTAGACATCCCTGGTTTATATGATTACAGGGCCAGAGTAGACCACTCTTGTCATTCAGTGCAAACTTATATACAATGCTTGTTTACTTTAAAAACAATGTGCCCCCTACTCAAGTCTCAATGTGGTTGACTACATTAAACCAAAATTGCACAACCTACTGCTACATTAAATCAAGATGGTCATTTATAATCTGAGCTACATTTTTTCCACACTTTTTATGTGTTTAGTTTACTGTCAAGAGTTTTTAAGATCTTGGCAGGTTGGACTCTATGACTACTCGTTGGATAGTACAAATAATCCAATAAGGATTTTTTCCCCAATATGGTTTACATGACCCTATTTATCTATTCTGTGAATTTGAGGCAGTATTTTTTTAACAGCAGGATCTTGTTCTGGAGGGAAAGGATTTTGTGCCACTTGAAGTTGGGACTTTATTCCCTGTGGCTACTCATCACTCTAGCACAAGTTTTTTTGAGCAAGCTAAACATAACCATGCTAATAATTAAGATCTCCTGTCATTTTCATACCTTCATAAAGATAATGGTGCCTCTATTTGAAAATGAGAGATGGGTATTATTTTCTAAAGGTTTAATGAATTGGCCTTATTGTATGGGATTTAAATTGGCTCATCAGGTTCATTAGACAGAACCTTTGTGTCTTCATCTCCATATAACAGAATGCTATTTGGTCCATTTCTTTCTCTTGTTATGAGTAAAAAGTAACATCTGGATTAGAAGATCTTAGATTTATAAAATAATACAAATTTGTATAGAATGCTAAAGTTTGGTCAGTTGCCTAGTACAAGCCAGACAACTTGGCCTAGAAGTTAGATTTTGTTTTGTTTCTAAAAGACAGTAAATTGCAATTTTTTTCAAGTTATTATTAGACATATAGAATTAGATTGCTTGCTTTAAATTTTATATCTCAATCAGAATACTGAATTCCTGTTCCGATAGCTTGAAAATAATCAGAGCTAGCAAAGATACTGACTCCATTTATATGTCACATAGTATGGTACAGTAAACTAACATTGGGAAGAAAAGATGTGTCAACTATAAACCCTGATTTGAGACTCCCAAACAAACCTAGAATGGGATCCAAGGACAACCCATGGCTTCCAGCTCTGGCTCATATATCACAGTAAATGTATCATGGAAAGAGCATCTATGGGTTTGCTGAGCCGTTTCTGGGGCAAGAAGAATCAGGTAGGAGTATACATCTGCATATTTCTTTTGTTCATGATACACCAGGATTCTTCCAGGTTCTGGCTTTCTATAATGTAGGAACATAGCCAGTATTATTGGTCATCTCTGATTTATCTCTGATGCCTCCCGTGTGCATTTTGCTTCCTTCCTTGCCATCTTTGTTAAGGTTTAAGTCAATTTTAGTGTTCATTTCTATTATGCTAATGCTTTAATATTTCATCTTCTTATTTTTATTGATTGTACACTGCTTAGAGTTATCTCTAGGTAAGTTAGGTAGCATGTATGTTTAATAAATAAATAAATTTACATGCAATGGAAGGTGGATTCAATATTTTGAGTGAGAAAGATTCTATACTCAACAAACCATAAACCATTTGTTCAATGATCATTTATGAACAGCAGAGGAAAAGTTACATTCTCATGATGCCAAGACACTATTAATTTCTGAGTTGATACAAAAGAATTGCCCAGTCCAAATTTTCTTCACTAAAACAGAATTGATAGCAATAAAAAAATTAAAGAATCGACTTGTTTATATTAACAGATTACATGTTTAGAAAAAGGAGACATACTTTTCCCCCCAAAAACATACTAACTATTTATGGAAACCGAAATGCATTGCACTCAAGCAAATAGAAATTATACAATTTCAAATAAGAAACTCAGAAGTAATAGCTTTTTGAAACTTACTTTGGGTGTACAGTTACTGAGTGGTGGATGAAAATCTTCTTCTTCCACATACTTTCTTTTAAAATATGTGACCTTAGATGGTGCTACAGGGTTTGGATTTCCTCTGTGGTGTAGTACTGTGGGAAATAGATTACATATGGTGTAAATTGTGTCTGACAGGTACAAAGACCAATAAAGGAGAATGTAGCTCAGAGTTGAAATGAGGGATCCTTGGTGTTTTCTGAGCTTGGTTGTTTTCTTGCAGATATTTCATAATCCAAATGAGGTAACATAACCAGTGCAAAAAATATAAAAGAGAAAATATTCCAGCTTGTCTTTACTGCTTTGGACATATATATATATGTGTGTGTGTGTGTGTGTGTTCTGATGCAGTAAAGAGAAACATCTATCTATCTATCTATCTATCTATCTATCTATCTATCTATCTATCTATCATCTATCTATCATATTTAATAACGGTTTATCTGAAAAATAAATTGAATCAATAGAAGCTTTTCCAAAAGATTTATAAGATTTATTAACATCAGCTACCTGCAATTACTGCAAGTTCAAATCTCACCAGGCTCAAGGTTGACTCAATCTTCCATCCTTTCAAAGGTAGGTAAAATGAGGACCCAGATTGTGGGGGCAATAAGATGACTTTGTATAAATATATACAAAAGTATGAAGGCTATTGCTTAACGCATTGTAAGCCGCCCTGAGTCTCTGGAGAAGGGCGGCATATAAATCAAATAAAATTTAAAAAATTTTAAAAAGAAATCTGTTTATTTAAGCATAGTTGTCACAGTTTAAACATTCTTTACGTACTTGACTTTAAGAAAGTTTTATCCTATGTGTCCAACCCATCTGGGAAAAAAACCCTGCAGCTTTTATCACTGAACTCTTTTTTTTAAAATTAGCACCTATGCCAGTGATGGCTAACCTTTTTGCCATCACGTGCCAAAAGTGGGGGGGAGCACGGTGGGGTCACACGCACGTATGCCCACATCCACAATTCTATGCACCCTGCCCCCCTGTGCTCCCCCACTTTTGGCACATGATGGCACGGTAGGCTGTTTTTTGCTCTCCCCAGGCTCCAGAGTCTTTCTAGGAGCCTGGGGAGGGCAAAAATGGCCTCCCCCCACCTCCAGAGACCCTCCGGAGGCTGGAAACTGTGTGTTTCCTGACTTCTGGTGGGCCCAAAAATCAGCTGGCTGGTGCATGCATGCGTGCCGGAGCTGAGCTCGTGTGCCCACCAATATGGCTCCGCATGCCACCTGTGGCACCCGTGCCATAGGTTCGCCATCACAGACCTATGCCATCTTAAAAAGACCAATAATTTTAATACATTGCTAATGAACAGTAGCTACTTATAATCCTCAAGACTGGTTTAACCAGAAATATATTTATTGAAATTATGACAGATATTCTTTAAAATGAAACTTTTTATATCCCTTTTTCATCATCTCATATTTTATCATATGCTTATATGCAGTGGTGGGATTCAGCCAGTTTGCACCACTTCGGGAGAACCGGTTGTTGACTTTCTGGACAGTTTGGCAAACTGGTTGTTGGAAGAAATCACTAGGGCAGAGAACCAGTTGTTAAATTACTTGAATCCCACCACTGCTTATAAGTTCCTGAACAATGCTATTAAAAAGGTTAATAAGGATGAATGAGTAATGCTGAGATAAACCAATTCTATGGAAGCCAAAACTCTTAGAGTTCCTCTGTGGAAGGGGAACTCCCACTTCATAAAACCTGCTGAGCTTGCAGCAGCTAGGGAAGAAAGACAGAGTGGTAACATTTCCCACTTTTTAGAAATGTCTCCTCCCATTGGTTTTTGGATGCTATCATATCATGTCAAACCTATCATATATATTTTTCTGACCTAAAACCTCCATTTGGTCTAGATCCTACCTTTTTGGTCCTTGAAAACACCAAAGTAGCAGATTTTCCCCAACAACCTCTGCAGCCAACTTCCATCTCCATAAGCAGCCTTCTCTTGTACCACAAAGGGTATTCCACAGTATTTTATGCTCTTCCCACCCCAAAAACCACATGACTGCATTTTAAATGAGATATTGCCTGTAGAACTTGATTTCTCATTGGCCAACCTTCTAATAAATAATTTCTCCTGAAATGTGAGTAGACAAATGGAAGATGCTGCTGTTATTGTCTCAAGTGCATGCATTTTTTTTATTTTTCCAGATTTTTATCTCTTTTACAACAGCTCTTATTGTAGAAGATAAAGTAGATTTGCATGACCCCTTCTGACAAGAAGGAACAATGTCCTTACGGGTAGACAAATCTTATTTGTGATTTGTGTATCAAATATGCATAATTTGCTCTAAACCAATTTGAAATGTTCTTTAAACTCAATATAAAGGAAGTGATTTGGAACAGGTAACCAAGATGTAATTACTCTGAACTCTTTAGAGACCAATGGATACCACAATTTAGTCTGAGTCATGGTATTTCAATCAGGCAGTGTGCTACCACAGAGAGTAAAATTTTAATTATTGCTAGCATTTAATATGGGCACCTGTTTGAGAATCATTGTATTTTCCCCATGCTTTTTTAAACTTGAAATAAAAGCTATACAAAATGAAGTGGGCACAAACTTCATTTTCAAAGAGGGAACTAAAGGACTTAACCCTATCATCATTTTTGATGCTATCAAAGTTGGAATAAGACTTGTATATATAGTTATTTATGTCTAAAATATTGTTTTGGAAACTAAAAATGTTTGTAGTACTACAAAGAAAACGTTAAAACATTTAAACCATCGCCAACATTGGGGGAGGGGAATGCTTCATAGATCACTATCCAGTTTGTTTTATTAATATGGATTTTAAATTTTAGCCTTCTTTCTTAGAGGTCTTTTGTAACATATATTTAAATCATGCTTCTAGTGTGAAATCTAAAGCCAAATTTAACATAAGGCATCTTTAAGCATGTGTAGAATCATAAAACAACTATAGTATGCTCATATATAGTTGAAATCAGAGGTAAGGAAGAAGAGGCCTCCAATCCAGTTAAGATGCTTACTTAAACGCAGGATGGGAAATCTGCAGCTAGGTGACTGAATGCACTCTATGGTCTCATTTAATGTGCAGAAACAGAAAGCAAGAGAACTATGCAAGCTTGCAAGGCAGAAAGCTCTATTTTTGGCACTGGGTTCATATACCAGCAGCTCTCACTTCATTCATCATTACTTGAAGCAGCCTCCCCCAGTGACTCTCCTCATGGGTCAATGGCCTTTTATAGAAAAAGGCTCTTCTACACATACATCTGAACCATAGTCAAGTAATCAGGAATAAATCATGATAAGCCTCAGCTTTGTCTGTTTTCTTCCTAAAGTAATATGAAGGTCTCTGCTTTTACTGTAATGTACAGCAATCCATATTATGTCCAAATTTGAACAAATATTCATTTAAATTAAAGTTAGTTAATTCACATAGATGTGAAACCACTTGGCTCCAGTTTGTTTTGGATAACTTTGGTTAAAGGAGTAAGTTCCAACACAAAGCTAAGGGTTGCTCTATAAACTATTTCATTTTTCTTCTCACAAACACAAAGCAGTGAAGGGAGAAACACTCTCCTAAACCATCACACTGAGATCAGTTCAAAATTGCTTCTGGAAGGAAGTCAAAGCCTCTTCCCTAAAAATCCCAGGATTTATCCTAAATTCAGACAGGGGATGGGGCTTACCGTAGGAACTCAGTGGGGTGAAACACACACACACACACACACAGAGAGAGAGAGAGTGAGAGAGAGAGAGAGAGAGAGAGAGAGAGAGAGAGGGAGGGAGAGAGAGAGGGAGAGGGAGGGAGGGAGGGAGGGAGGGAGAGAGAGAGAGAAATTATTCTTAAATGGGGATCAAATAAGAGTGTTGTCTAAGCAGTCCATGACGTTTTAGCTTACCAGGGGAGCCTTGTCATTAAATATACTGCCATACAAACTAAAATAGTTCAAAATGACAAAAAATAAAAATGTGTTATAATTCTACTTGATATCTAATTCTGTGACTGTGGTTTGATTTTGGAACAAAAATGTCCACCTTTTATGGAGCATCATACAAGGAGCTCCACCAGACTGCCTAATGTGATACAATCCAGGCACAATTTTATCATTTCATCCTCAGTTTATAAGGTCTACCCTCAAAAGACACCCACTCTTTAAATATAGGTATATTATGCAAATTTCAAAGCTCATCTGCACCATTCACATAGGAAAATGGAGATTAAGTTGGAAAATGCCTCTCATTTTGAAAAACAAACCATCAAGCATCTGACTAGAAGTTTAATTTACTTTGAAGTTCATATTTTTCTCCATTCATATTTTTCTCACCAGACCTCAGAAAAATCTAACAATTAAGAAAGAAAATTTGAGAAACTTATGAAAAGTGCTTTTTTTAAAAAAAGTAATGAAACGATTACCCTTGAATGGAGTAAGACAAAGAGGATGTTAGAGAGACAATCCATTGATAAGAGAACCAGCAAAGGAGGCCTTTGC
The DNA here is from genome assembly GCA_012654045.1 of Ptyas mucosa. NCBI lineage: Eukaryota > Metazoa > Chordata > Lepidosauria > Squamata > Colubridae > Ptyas > Ptyas mucosa. The sequence goes on from WNWU01000018.1 coordinate 6,008,470, forward strand.
CTGCACTAAATCTAATTCATCATCACAAGTCATAATCACTGCTGCACCAGGTATACAAACACACAGATTGGCCCCCTTTTGCTTTTGCAACATGGAAAGCAAAGCAGCCAAGAGAACAGAATTACCCTCCAATGTTATCCAGCAACCATAGGATCAGTTCAAGCAAAAGCTTCTCCATGAAAAGAATTAACTTTTACCTTACAGAGATTTTCTATAGAGCAGTTTATCCTAATGCATCTCTTTTTGGTTCATCAGCCCCCCTACCCCACCCCTGCCTTTCACATCAGTGGCCTCTTACTATGTTAACTGCATGAAATGCCCATGTTTGGACAAAGCTCTCCTCTGAGTACCAGAAACTGAGGGAAAGCAGCAGCCAAAACCGAAGGCTTTTTCCCTTTTGCCCTGCTGGTGAAATTTCCATCAGCGGAAAGCCGATTTGTTCACCCCCTCTACAAACAAGATCCTGAAGCAGAAAGATTTTGAATCAGTTCAGGCCTTTCCTAAATCTCGAGTAATAATCCGGAGCTAAACATTCCCAGCCTAAATCTGCCTGACAAATTGGTTGCAGAGACAAATGAAAGCAGAACCTAGCAACAGCCACCGAGTCAGTGTGCTGGAGTGCTTAAGACGTTGGACTGGGACTTGTTCCCACGTCCCCTCCACAATGGAAGCTTTCTGGTGGATTTCTGACCAGTCAGTCCTTGAGCACCCACCACCTCCCAGGACGATTGGGAGGAACCCAGCGGGAGTAATTCTACACTCGCTGCATTGCGCTCCAGGAGAAGCCGGGGAGGAGGGCGAGCTGTTCTGTAGCGTTACCTGAGGGCGGAGGCTGCCCAACCGGTGTCCGGTCGTCGCTGCCCTGCGGCGGCGGCTGCTGTTGCGCCTGCCCCTGGGCGGTGCTGCTGCTGCTGCTGCTGCTGCTGCTGCTGCTGCTGCTGCTGCCGGCGACGGCATCCGAGGCGGGGCTGCTTTTACTGCAACAGCGCGCTTCCCACAGCGGCTGGAACTCGCCGGCTCCTTCGGAAGAGACAATGGGCTCGCAGAAGCTGCTCAGGGGCAGCACCAGAGTCATCGCGGCGCCTCCGATCTGCAAACGGAGACAAAGATAGCGCGGCCGGTCAAGTCGGGCAGCCGCCGCCTTTCCTACCTCCCCCGCCACGCGCCCGCGAAGCTCGCCCTGCCCCGGCGTACCCTTATCCGGCAGCGGCCATTGCGTGCCTGAGCTCTGCAGTCAAGCTGGCATTTGGTATCTCCGCCGAGCCCTTGGCCTTCTCCTACGGCCCCGAGGGACCGGTGCCTCCCGCTCTCGCTTGCCTTCTGCACCCGTTGCCCTCTCTCACCCTCCTCTCGACGCCGATTGCCTCAGTCAGTTCGCGCAGCCGGCTCAGAACGTCTCCGTCGGTTCCGATTTTCCCTTCAGCACCTTGTATTTCACCTATTGCTTAAATGGGGAGGACGATCCCGAGACCTCAATCACCCGTTCCTCCGCGATGCATGTAGAGGCGCCGCCGATCCCAGGGTCTCGTCTTACGTCCAGCCAAATGGTTCAGGATCGCAGCCCTTCCCCAAGCAAGGCAACCCTTTCTCCCCGTTCACTGACCGTCTGCCCAAAAGCCCTTGGCTGTCGCTCACGATTCTTAATTCAGATTTCCTCTACAGCGAAAGAAAGAAAGAGAGAAAGAAAGAAAGAAAGAAAAAGAGAGGGGGGGAAGGAAGGAAGGAAGGAAGGAAGGAAGGAAGGAAGAAAGAAAGAAAGAAAGAAAGAAAGAAAGAAAGAAAGAAAGAAAG
>WNWU01000018.1:6010270-6047174 GCA_012654045.1 Ptyas mucosa
CCCCCCCCCCTTTCTTCCTTCTTTCCCTCCCCAAGCGAAACAGAGTGAGACTCTTAGGTAGTTGTTTCCACCAGCTCCGATTGGGTTGAACTGGATCTGCCTCCAGTCAAAACACTGAGATTAAGACAGAAAATTGGCTCTGGTTTCAAGCGGTGAGTTGCAATCCCACAGGAGCCAAGCACAACATCACTGGAGCAAGCAGAATATTAAACAGGAGCTGGGATTCCGGGGCCAGAGCCAGGCTGTAAACCATCTATCCAATCCCATTGCAAGAGAAGGAAAGGGAGAGGGAGAAGCAGCATTTCTGAGAAGGAGAGGCAACCCACATTACAATGTGCTTTCTACAGTAATGCATATACTCCTTGGCACACAAGCCAGATGTCTCCTCAGCTCTATTTCCTACTCTTCAAGAAACAAGAATAATTCTGTTTTCCATCTTGAATATTTTGAAGAGATTTGATGACTGCCAAAAGGCATGTTTTCTCCAAAGTAAGAGTGCACGGGTGCTGGCAATAAATAAAGAATCAAAAGCTGATATTGTGTTAAGAATTATAATCTGTCTGGCAAAATTAATAATAAAAGTTAAAGGGGAATTCAAAGAATGGATGAGTTGACAGGGATTGTTTAAATCATTTAATCCAATCTTCAGTTTCAACAGAAAACAGATCTGCCCCTCTTAAATAGGATAGTCTTTTGGATATCTGTAGACCCCTATCATATCTCTAAGAACTTGGCGAATTAAATATGCCTGCATCTTTTAACTTTTCCTTATAAAGCTTAGCTTCTAATCTTTTTTCATCCTGACAAATTTTCTTTGAATATATTCTAGATTGTCTTCATCTCTATTAAAGTGTGATTCCAAAAACTAGGCACAATACTCCCAAATATAGTTAAATCAGCTTAATTGCAACAAAAAAACTACTTTCTGCAATCTGGAAACAATACTTCTGTTAATTCAACCCAAAATTGCTTTGGACCTTTTAACTGCTGCATCCTATTTGACCCTGTAATGGTCAGAGAGCCAGTTTGATGCAGTGATTAAAGGCACCAGGCTAGAAACTAGGAGTCTGTGAGTTCTAGTCCCACCTTAGGCATGAAATCAGCTGAATAACCTTGGCCAGTTACCCTCTCTCAGCCCTAGGAAACAGGCTATGGCAAACCACTTCTGAAAATTTGCCTACTGAGCTCATTTTATATTATGATTTTGTATTCTAAGTTAGTAGCCAGTCTCTCTAGTTTGATGTCATCTGCATATTAGACTACAACTTCCCTCCCTTTTGTTTTAAGTTATTTATAATGTTGTTTAATATCATTCATATGATGATGGACTCCCAGAGATAACTTTCTTCCAGAGCAGTGAAGTAATAGGACCTCCTTGGGTATGGTTGTTCAACAAATTGCAAATATAGTGGACCAAGTTTCTTTTATTCCACATTTATCCATTTTATCCACAGGGATATCATACCTGAACTTGTCAAATACAGTGCTAAAATCAAGATATCTACAGCATTCACTTAGTCTAATAAACTAATCACTCTGTCATAATAAAAGAAAATATAACTGATATGGCTTGGTTTTGACAAACCCATGCTGGCCCCTCAGTGATAGTGCCACTGTTTCCCAAGAATTCACAGAAATGTGGCTTCACAATTCATTTTGGGATAGCCATTAAACAAATAGCTCTGTAATTTCCCCAAACCTCATCCCCATTAAATATTGGAACTATGTTTGCCGTTATACTAGTTCCTTGAAGATAACAATCATTTCTTCTGAAATAACTTCTGCCAGCTCCTTCAAATTACAACATAATTTGCCTGGTCGTGGAAACTTCAATTCATTTAAGACAACAAGGAGAGTTCTCTGTAGACTTTGTAGACTTTATCAACCTGGCGCTCCATCCATCCCTTGAGAAAATGAAGAAGTGCTCTCACCCTCTCCATTGTTCTTATGAGACTAAGAGATTACAAATGAGGGGCATTCCAGATTTCTCCTGGATAGTGTTTACATGCCTGCAGACCATCTTGCCATTTCAGTCAACAATCAAAAGAGGCTGCATTTACTCCTGTGCATAGAAGGACTACAGCTCGATTCACAGGCTAATGTTTATCTATCTCTCTTAATTGCCAAATATGAATGGTTAAAGTTTGGCAATATTTCTATTGAGCTAAGGATGAAATATGTGTTCCACTTTTACCCCAATGCATATTCTACATGTCAAAGGAAGGTAGCAGAATGAATTCAAATTAAATGATTCAAATTAAACAATTGTGTCAGTTACACAATCATTTTCACATCATCATAACATAATGTCTGTGAGCAAGACACTCAATTGTAGGAAATTGTCAATATGGATCTGAATCTACACCCCAAATCTCTTATAAATGTTATGTCTGATATATTGTGGGAGGCATACTATCTTTGGTGCACTTGAAGTGGGATATTCTTGTTATTTTGTTGCTGTACTTCTGATTACAGAAAATCAATCTTCTCCTTGAGAACGTAGACTAACTTTCCACAATAGAGGAGCATTTGGGGACTTCCCCACTAATGATTATAGGATTACCAAGCCAAAAACTTGCAATATAAAACCCATCTACACTACATTTGGGGCTACACAAACTGCGAGTACTGCTGTACTCTGCACCAGCTGTAGCTTCCAAATGGTCTTCAAGGGTAACCCCATGTAGAGTGTGTTGCAATAGTCCATCTGTGAGATGAGTAGGGCTTGAACAACTGATCTAGGGACTCCTGATCTAGGAGAGGCCACAACTGGCACACAACCTGAAGTTGCACAAAATGACTTCCACTTGGTCTTTGAACAGGAGTCATGAGTCCAGGAAAACCCCCAAGTTGTAGATTGGATCCGTCTGGGTTAGTACCACCCTATCAAACAGCATTAAAGATGTCAAAGTCCTGGATCTTGGAGATCCATGTACCTAAAGCCATTCAGTCTTGCCAGGATTAAGTCAAAGTCTGTTGTCCCCCATTTATCCCCACACCTCCAGGCACCACAAGAGAGCACCAACATTATCACTTCGATAACCAGGGGTGGAAATATAGAGTTGGATATCATCAGCATATTCCAGATACTTCAACCCATACTGACAGATCATCTTACCCAGTGATATTATCCAGTCATATTAACATAGATACTGTATAACAGTTCTTCAGTAGTGTAACTATACTATAAGATTCTTGCTTTGTTAAGGCCATCAAAGTGTATGAGCTATCTTACATATCTATTCTTATCCAGCTAGTCACTTCTATAGGCCTCCCATTTTATTATTATTTTTCCTCTCCATTATTCAGTTTCATATTCTATGGACTATTGGGGAAATGATGTTTCCCACCTCCTCAATTTTTATTCTGAAATATTTTTTTTTGCATGCTTGCAAGCTTCAAGTTATACTATAACTCTGCTGTTAACTGCAAATTTTTGTCTGAACTTCAGTGGTATGGAAGCCCAGATGAAATATGAATTGAATTCAGTTTATAATCCTTAGGCTATCACAGGATTTCCATGTTGCCAGCCAAGTGAATACATTAAGAAAACACCCCGAGGCAACCAAGCAGCCTGAAGGTTAAAATTTCATTACATGTGTGCAGTTCTGTTGGGTGATAGACTATTCCATTTTCTCAACTGTTCCATTTTCTCAACTATTCCATTTTCACTTACTATTCCTTTAGAGTCATTATGATGCTAATGAGAGAACTGTAATGATGCCATTCACAATGTCAAGGAAAAAAGGTATTTATGCATTTCTAGAAAGCCACTAAAACAGAAGTTAAATTTAAAATACTTGTTACAACAATGCTGCAAATCTCCTGAAATCCCTACAGGCCAAAAAGTGGAGTGGAGATAGAAGCAATGTGGGGTATTGGTAGGGCCTCATTAGTTACCCTACATTCTGCAGCAACAGCATGTGGCATTACTAATTCTAAAACTCTTTGATTTCTTAGTTGTATGAAGTCATTCTTTTTTATCTGTACTTAAGAAAAGTATACTGAATTTACATCTTTGGATCAAGAAGTGTGTATTTATAATTGTTTGACAATAGCATTACTTGATTTTAAATTTAGTGACTAAAATATAATCTTCTCATGCTTTTATAATTTTTAATTGACGGTTTTATATATTTATTGTTTTTTTATTGTCCTATGCATTGCCCAGAGTCACTTTCATGTGAGATGGGCAGCTATACATATATGATAAAAATAAACAAATAAATCTAAGATCAATTTGTAGAAGCAGATATCCGTTTCACCTAATACAGAGTAAAAAAAAAGACTGATACAATGCAGAACCTTATTAATCTAAAGGAGAAATGTCTCCAATGTCCAATGTTTAATTACATATGTGAATTGGGGAGAAAGTCATTGCATACAAATCAACTATATATGTTCTATTTTGAAAGTGATATATTGTGGCTATATCAACAGTCCTAGCATTTTCTTTCCTTTCTTTCAATCTGGCTTTTTGTTTCCTCCAGGATCTTTGTCTGTTATTTCTTTTCTGTTTAAGATTAATGAAATCAAACACAGAACAAGTCTAATGTCTCCAACAATTGACAAGTATACCTAATCCCACATACATTCATCTAGAAGAAGGCATTAGAACTTGGCATTTAAAACATCAGGGTAGGACTTCCAGTAAATTCAGCATAAAGATAAGTCACTGAAAAACACTTTACACAACAAGGCAAACACATTCATTCATTTATTTATACATTCAATTTTATGTATTGCAAACTATTGAGGTAACTCAGTAGTTTATAATAATACAACACAGTACTTCATTATGCCTGTCAAATACACAGATTTCAAGGAAGGTTATATCTCACATACTAGTTTGCTTGTGGAACCTTGAATTCTTTTCAGTAACATATTTTGATTGATTTAAATAATAAATGTATTTTCTCATCAGATTACATATGAAATAAAACCGCTACTCCTTCAACAATTTATCAAAAAACAGAATTGTCACCATACCTACCACTATATAATTTAAATGGCAGAAACTGCACTGCTATTCATAGTTCATATGAATTCAGGGAATCTTGGTTTTACTGATTTTTTCCCTGAATTCATATACTTCCAATATGGAATCCTTTGTTATTTTTTAAAAATAACATTGAGGGAATGGTTAATTTAAGGAGAAAACTGTTGTCAAAGATTGGGAATCACTCAGAATTTGGTATAAGATGGATAATTATATAAATGTTTTAAATAAATTAAATAAATAATTGGTAGACTTGCAATATTTTACGCAAACCTGTTATGTCTACCATCCAATACAATAAGTATAGGATTTTTATTGTATTCACAATTTTCCTTCCTTCCTTCCTTCCTTCCTTCCTTCCTTCCTTCCTTCCTTCCTTCCTTCCTTCCATTGTAAAGCTAACTTGAAAAATATGTAAAGGCAAACAGTACTTGATATATATCTTTACAGAACTAAGAGATGAACCCAAAGCAGGGAGGAAATGCTCCCGGTTCGGACCGGATCGCCCGATCCGGTACCGATGGCAGCAGGTGGTTCGGAGAACCGGTAGAAAAATCCCTGCGTGCCCCCCCCCCCCAAACCATGTTCAGCTGAGTCACACAATCATCAGAGGCTTTTTTTTTTACTTTTAAAAACATTTTTTCTACAACCTCTTCTGACGAAAAAATACTTTTAAAAGTAAAAAAAAACCTCTGATGATCGTGCGGCTCAGCTGGGATCCTCAGAGGCTTTCAAAGCATTTTTTTCTGCAACCTCTTGGCCGAAGTGGTGGTAAAAAAAATGCTTTGAAAAATCTCTGACGATCCCAGCTGAGTTGCCTGATCGCCAGAGGCTTTTCAAAGCATTAGAAAAAATGCTTTGAAAAGTTTTTTTCTTAAAAAGTTGGCCATGCCCACCCAGTCACATTATCCCCACCACCAAGCCATGCCCACAGAACCGGTAGTAACACATTTTACATTTCACCCCTGACCCAAAGTGCTGCTTTTTTCCCTCAGGCAAGGAAATGTAATGGAATATATGGAGTTGGGGGACAATGGAAAGCAATGTTGCCTATGAACAATCTGCTGATCAACAATCAGAGAAGAATAGTGGGGAGCCAACAAGGGCTTAATGGTCAGAGGAAGAAAGTTAGAAAGGATCCACCCTAATAAATCAGATAATTAAAAGTGGCAACAGAAAGTTTTTACTTTTGGACTTGCAACATTCTGTTAATGTACCCTTACAGTAAAATAGGTTTAGTTTATGTAGTCATGTTTTTTTATCTTGTTTTTTTACCTGTAGCAAGATTATTGATGTAGAAATATGAGGTATAAGGCATTTTAATTTTTGCTGGTGATTTTAAATGATATTTTAAATGATATTTTAAATGAATGTTAGCCACTCGCATGGCAAGTGGTTAGTCAAACATATTAAATGAGTGAGTGAATGAGTGAGTGAGTGAGTGAATGAATGAATGAATGAATGAATGAATGAATGAATGAATGAATGAATGAATATAGAAGCAGAAAAGCAATTGCCAAGTGTCTGGCAATACTCCCTTTTTATAATCCTGTAATCCCTTAATTTGGGGTAGAGTTGGGGCAACTGGATGGAACTGAGCATTTACTGGCCGGATGCCACATGGAGATCACAGCAGATATTTTTCTTCATGCCCTAGGAGAGCAACATCGGTTGTTACCTAAGATTGAACTCTCAACTTTCAGGGTGGGAAGCGAGCGTCTTCACCAATAGGCGACCATGCGGCTTTATCCAAGTCTGGCAATGTATTCATGTATGCTTTGATCATACTAACTGGAGATTTGGAAAAGTTTATTTCATATGTAATTATGAAAAGTACAATCCAGTATATCTGGATGGCACCAGATAAAGAACAGATAAGACATAAAGTGGTAGGGGTGCAAGAAATATAGTTATCTTTATATTCAAGATTAGAGGAAAATCGTTAAAATCCTGTAAAATACTCTAATAGATACTTCAGATGGCCAAAATTGCTTCCCTTTGAAATTAGATATGAAACATTGATTATTTTCTGCATCTAGCCAACAGCGTGCCACGTGTTAATTGTGATGAACCAAAATATATGTTTTAGGTGTCAGTTACTGAAACTGACTGAATGAATGAATAAGCAAATAAACAAATAAATAAATACTGTCAATAGGGAGGCTCTCTGGATCATCCTAAAATAAATGTCTGAGAAAATTCATAAAAATGGTTCAGCTACTCCACAACAGAATGACAGGACAGGTTCTTTACAATGGTGATACATCAGCTGCATTTGCCATTTCCAGTGGGATAACAGGATTTTGTGCTAGTCCCAGTCGCATTAAATCTTTCCTTTGCTTGCATGCTGTTACGTGCTATCCAGGGTCTGAAGGAGTGTACATCAAATATCTAATGGACAGTTCTCTCTTTGACTTTTGCCACTTGAACACACAAAGTATCTTTATACAGTCATTCAAGAAATCCTCTTTGCTGTGTGCTCCTGGTGCACAAAGCCAGCGATCTACATTTGACAGCTGAACAAGTTCTCAGATTCTGCTATGCTCTTCAGCTTGTTTATCAGCCTGAACAAGACTGAAGTACATTACCAGCTGGTGTCAAACATCAAGTCCATAGAACCAAAAAACAATGTTAATGATATCCAGCTAACAAATGCAAACAGCTTCAAATACTTGGTAAACATCATCTTGAGTAATAGATCTTTGGACAAAGAAATTGACTCCAAAATTAGCAAAATCAGCTAGGCACTGGGGCAGCTTCATATGAGAGTACTCAATCAACACAACATACATATCTCCACAAAGCTGAAAGTCCACAGAGCTGTATTATGTGAGTTATCAACTCTGTACCAAAGGCACATCAAACAACTGGAGAAATTTCACATGTGCACTTTGCACTCCATCTTTGACATGTGTTGGCAAGACTGGGTCTCCAATCTGGAGGTCTTGGCTCACAAAGAGTAATTCTGCATTGGGCCCTTGATTATGAGAGCCCAGATAATATGGGTAGGACTCATCATCATAATGGATGACCACTATATACCTTGCCAGTTGCTCTATAATGTACTGAACTCTGGCAAAAGTATTGCACTGGAAATTAAGATAATAATAGCATTACATGTGTATTATTTCCCTAATACAGCACAAGGGTTAAATCAGGTTTCTGCGTTCATGTACAGAATCACATTCTAGTGCTGATACACTATACTCATCTTTTAAACAAGTTTGGTAGCCTTGGTAATTGTTGATCATTGTTTTTTCAGAAAAATATTCACAGGTTTGCTGGACGGAAATGGTTTAATGGAAAATTAGAAATATAAAACAGTCTTCAAAAGATTCTGACCTACAGGTTCTAGCATCTTTTGCCATTGACCAGGCTGACTAAGAATGCGGAAATTGTAGTTTAGCAACATCAGGATGGTTACAGACTTCCTTTCCCTCTTTATATACATGCAGAAAAATATACAGAGAGATAGAGATTTCTACAAACTTAAAAATAACTCAAGAATATTAGTATTTTCTGGGTGCATAATAAATTTTTAGTACATTAACATTTTATGAATAGATTCATATAAATTATTTAAAAGGATTGGTGACAATTTTTTTTAAAAAATATCATTCCTCTGTTTCTTTCCAAAAATATTGGAATTACATTACATTACGATGTTCTCCAAAGTTTAAAACATTTTTTAAAACGTTCTTACTTTTTTATTTTTCCTTAGGGCAATGATAAATGGGGAAACAATCGATGTATTCATAGACCCAAAATAAAATATCAGTGTGGTCTTATTCAGAAAAGATTTTAAGTTCTTTTTTAAGGGTTCCAATTATAAAAAAAAAAAAATAAAAGCCCTCCAAGCCCCAAATTATTTGTTTAAAAAAACCCTTTCCATTTTATGCTTCTTTTTTCAGTGTATAGCCTTAGGTTTCCTTACTATTCTTCTGAAATCTCTACAAACAGCTATTTCAATTTTTTTTTAATTTCCTGCACTTTCTTTTTAAAATGTTGGGATTAATTAAGTATCAATTAACTGGCATTATTTTTACGCAAGTTTTTTAGAATATTCCATCAGAAAAAGATGTAACTGCAGTAGTTACAATGAATAAGTCTGAAATGTTTTTACATCAGGACAGAGTCACTGAAGGTACAAAGTATATATAAATGTTGCATTCACTTTTCAGTTCTAATATGACCACAGTACATAGTTTTGTCCCTGAAAAATGACTACTGGTGAAAGAAATGAGAAAAGTACAGGTACTAATTCTCATTTAACAACTGGGACCAGCAATTCAGTCATTAAGTGAAGTGATGTGATGGAATCTTCAACTACTCAGGAGGAAGATATTAAGAGGAGGCCAAGCTTAAGGTCCTTATACTGCAGAGAGCAGCACAGACCCAATCTCCCCTAGAATCCCCGAAGCCTTATCTGACTGTAAATGAAGGTACAGTAAAATGTACATATCCCAGGATAATGTCCTGGATCCTAGGATCCAGTCTGAGTTAGTCACTGGGACCAAAGATTTATTTTTCAAGCTTTCGAGCTCATGATGTCCATTATATATGCCGTATATAATATAATAATTATATGTCCATCATCAGGGAACTTCTCTCTCTCCAGAATATGTGCACTGGGCTGTTTTACAAATTCTTTGTATTTATATGGTGCTTGGTTACGTGTAGCTGTTCAGTTATTAATTAGGGTGATGATGGTTGGCTATTAAGTCATTGGTTGTTGTTTCCTTGTACCACTCTGCCCTCAGCTCCTAAGTACCTGGTAAATTTGACTTATCTGACTGTTCCCCAGGGAATACAATCAGTTTGGCAAGATTCTTGTAACATAGGTGAATAACAATAAAGATTCTGCTTTGAGATTATTCCTGAGAGGTTCTGGTTGCTTGTGCATGACAGGTGTCCACTAAGTGAAACATCATGAATTTACTATTTTACTTCAGCTTTCCTTTGCTTTACAGACTTGCCAAGGTCAACAATACAAGGACTGGTCATAAAGTTACTTTTTTATCACAATCATAACAGCAACAGTTGCTAAATGAGTCAGTTGCTAAATGAAAGCTACCTGTAGGTCTCCTTTCAAACTTAAATGGATACACAGTTTTTTTTGTTTTGTTTTTTAAATTTGATTTATATGCCGCCCTTCTCTGGAGACTCAGGGAGGCTTACAGTGCGTTAAGCAATAGCTTCCATACTTTTGTATATTTATACAAAGTCAGCTTATTGCCCCCACAATCTGGGTCCTCATTTCACCTACCTTAGAAAGGATGGAAGACTGAGTCAACCTTGAGGTTTAAACCGTGGGGTTTAAACTTGCAGTAATTGCAAGCAGCTGATCTTAATAACAGTGAATTAGTCCACTGCACCACCAGGACTCCAGTTTGAAGATTCATGAAAATTTGTAAGTTCTATTTTGGTTGTATCTAGGAATTTGAACTGTATACCATAGTTCTAGGAAAACTTCCATATGATTAAGAACCCATACATACTTTGAGAATAATAAAATGTTCAAGATTCTAAACTATTCTGTTCCATGTACCACACTTTGCTACCAAGCTGCTGATAACAGATATGGATAATTGATACTTTGCATATATACATGTTATTTCTGACACAATGTAACAGTTATCTTAAAAGCAATTTCATATAAAATTTTTAAATAGAACAGCAGTACTTTGAGATGCATCTATTAGCAGGCTTCTTAGATTTATTCCACTACATTTGTCTTTGGTATGAATTCATCCTTGGAAAAGTTACATAGATAAATCATGTCTATGAAATATTTTACATGATTTATGTGAATGATTACTTTTAAAGGGCATATTTATCACATGGATGCTGTGGGAAAGAATCTTAATACAGCATCCCTTATAGATCTCTAGAACAATTGAGTTTCATGTAGAGGATTGTTGTTATATAATATGAAATTCAAAATGGCATGTTGATAATATTAATTTTAAAGAAAAAACAGGTCAAGGGAGTCCTGAGTGGGTTGATAAACTTCTCTTCTTAACCAAGATTTCTAAAATCACATGTTGGTTCTTTTGATTCTTTAATTACTCTCTTTAAAATAAGTACCAATTAAAATTGCCTTTCCAACTGATTTTGTATCCCAATGAAGCAGTGCACAAATGTCACTGACACAATAAATTAGATGGTTTATGAGTTAATTATATTCCTGCCTTATCTTCTGTCCACTGAATAATGCAAACAAAACCAAAGTTAAGCATTCTGAAAAAAAGCAAGTTGTCTTTGCTGTATCATGTGCTACTTTCCATGAAGTTTAAGAGCTATTATTATACTTTTAGAAGATTCCTACTAAAAGAAATAAATACCAAAAGAATGATTCCAAGGAAGTGAATCACAAATATCAGCAACAGGCTTTCAAGACCAAATCCATTCTTTGCAAAAGTCTACATCAGCAACTTCACCTCTTAATTTCAATTAAAATCAATAGAGTAAGTTACTATAACAACTTTTTAATGTTTTCTTCTTTTAAATTCCTGCCCTCTACCTTAGGGGCTTTACTTAAGATGCCATTAAGTTTAAGTTGTACATTTTTAATGATTGAGTCATCATGGCAAGCAAGGAAAATGGGAATCATGTATCTTCAAATGCTAAGGCATTGCAGCAAAATATTACAGATAAACACCTCCCCAAATTGGCTAGGATAAAAGGTGACAGTGGACATAATTAGCAGAACACAGTTAAAACAGAATATAGTTAGCACCTGTACCATCTTAGTACTATTCTGTATTGTTTTTCTATCATTACTTGATTAACAGAACTATAGTGGCAGCAAATAAGCTAAATCAGCTCATTTCCAAACATTACAAGTCATTTTTTTTCTTCTCTGCTTCAGAAATTTACCTTAGTAAATTTGTGTCTTTATATACAATCTATTAATCATGCTTTTTATTTGTGTTTCTGCATTACACTAAGAGACAGGCAGACAATCTACATTTATAGTATCTGAAAGTCAGCAGTAAAACTCTAACTGAATGTTTCAGTTTGCCTAAATCCCATTTGCCAGCCACCTCATCGCTATAAAATATAAACATAATTAAGTGTGCGTGCGTGTGATTGTCCAAAAACACGCGCCTATTAATGATCCCAGACGCACAAACACGTCTGTAGAAATCGCACCCACGGTTTTTGAAGACGCTGCCAGCCAGTCCTAGTAAGCCTCCGGGAAGCTACTGGCCGATCGGCTGCTCTCCGCCCCCCACTCCGCTGCAGAAACTGCGGAGGGGGGGGGGAATGTTCCTAAGCACACGAGGAGCCCCCGGGAAAAGGAGGCTGAACGAAGAGGGCTGTTTGAGAGGGAGCGACCCGGTTATTTATAACCTCCGGAAAAGGGTCGGGAGTCTTCTCCTTCATAAAGAGAGAGAGAGAGAGAGAGTCTGGCGCGGTTTCTAGCCAAGGCGAGCGAAGGCGGGGAGACAAACAGAAGGAGGAGAGCGCGAGAAGTGGGCAAGAAGAGCGCCAGGTTTTCCCTTTCCTCAAACGGCCAGAGGATGCCAGTTCCACACATAGACGCGCGCACATCTCCAAAGACTATTTGGGGTGGGGGGGGGGGAGGCTGGTGATGACGGCGGCGCTGGTGAGAGAAAAGAGGCGGCTACGCCTCTCACGGTGAAGACCCCAGACAAATATACCGGACGCCCCTTCTTCGTTGTCTCCCCTTTTCGCTCCAAAAGGGCAACCTGAGTCCTCAACTGGGATCCCGCCCTCTCCTTAGGATCGGTCACTCTGCATCTTCTTTGGTTTTTCCCTCAGTCCCCCTCCCGCCCCGTTGTCCGTTGTCCGTCGTCCCCCTCCCCCCCCCCGCCCCGACACCTTAAGAGGGACGCGCGCTTTATGTCCCGTCCCTTCGTCCACCCCCCCCACCCTTCGCCTGAGGAGAAAGCCGATGTCGCCTTGGAGAAGCGGAGCGGAGGCCAGAAAAATCGCGCCCACCTCCCGGCCAACCCTTGGACCCCTTCACGCGCACCCTCCCCCCCCCCCCCCACTCCGCCCCGTAAAGGCCTCCCCTCTCCAGCCAACGCCGAGTCGCTTTGCCGGACCGTCTTCTTCTTCTTACCCGCGGCTCTGCGTGGCTAGCGGCGGCGATACTTCCCTCCCTCTGAATCCCGCTGGCGGCCTCTTTTAGGCTTGCCCTCAGTGCCCGCTGTTTCTCCGGGGAAGGCGGCGGGGTTGGGGGGGGGGCGGGGGTGGAGGAGGAGGACAGTCTCCTCCTTCCCGCCCTCGCTGGTGTGCAGGAGGCTGTTGTGGTTGATGCTGATGAAGAAAGAGCCTCTCGCTCCCAAAGCGAAGGAGCGTGTGAAACCAGTCGGTCCTGTTTCTGCGCATTCATGTACAACCCCTGGATATGATATTGTACATACATACATACGCGCACACACATACACACACACGCACGCACGCACACACAGATCTCTAAGCTCAGGGTGCCCCCGGGGTTAGAAAGGGAAAGGAACGCTACCCGCGCCTTCTAAAGGCTCCCGCCGCAGCTGGCAGGCTAAGCAAAAGGGGAGGGAAAGCAACGAAAGGCTCTCTCGAGAAACCTCCGGCACTCCGCCACCTCCAGCTAGGGCGAAAGGAGCCCTCGCGCCCGAGGGGTTAAGACCCTTCGCCCTCCCCCGTCCTCTTCCCCGCATCCTTGAGGTGCAGAAGGGCTCCTCCTGCTGCTGCACCGGCTACGGCTGAATTTGCTCGGCTCAACGAGACCATTGTTGTTTACGGAGCCCTGCGTTTTTTTTTTTTTTTTTTTTTTTCCAGCAGTCCTTTCATCTCCTCAAGTCAAGGCAAGCGCAGATAGGAACCAGATGAGGAGCTGGAAGGCCAAGCCTTTTAGAGGAGGTGGCTGATCCGCAGGATAAGAGTTTCCTCCTGGGTCTGGGAGGCACAATACAGCCCCTTTGGCTACCAGATGCTGCTGGGCGACTCGTTTTTTTGCTTTTTTGTCCTATTTGTACCTGGTGGGCTTTCTGGCCCAGAGTGGGTTTTGAGAGTTAGACAGCCTTATAGATTTCTAAAAGTAAATAAAATCAATTTATGACAAAGGATAGTTCTGTGCTTAATATTAGGGGCATTATATGAATGATGGCTCCATATACCAGCCTCTGTTTCAAAGTTTCATGCAAATAAGGAACTGAGAACTAGTTATCAATTTCAACATCAAGTCCAATTTAGTAAGACTTTATTTACCATGAGCTTTCCAGGAGCTCTGCAACCCTTTGAATAGCTGCCGATTTTTTTTTTTAAAGCTGAGCTAATAACTTCTTAATTAACTGCTGCCGATAATGAGTGGTTAATGAATACATTCTGTAAAATCTGCTTTGCTCAGCTTTACTTTTTGATCAATCTATGGGAATTGCTTTGAAAAGATGATTAGATAATCATCTTTAGTTGGATGACTATCTTCAGGACTCTGGACAGGTTAAAAATCTATTTTGATCTAAAACATATCTGAAATATCATCAAGGAATTTCAGAAAGACCACTAGCATTCAATTCCATTTTAAGGATTTACTAGGATGTTAAGGGAATATTTTGATCCTATTCTATCCGTGAAATGTATAAATGTGAATCTTCTCACCTTTTTGTTCCTTTTTCTTTTCAAACTTAGGTGTTTCCAGGCTCAACTGAATAAGCAGAACAAAGCACTGCAGGTGGTAAAATAGTGATTATGAATATGAAACCATTTATTACATTAACTTTAAAAGAAGAAAAATGTAACTGAATATTGTAATCTCAAACCCAGTTAGAAAGCTTTGTAGATAAGCAAATAAAACAAGGAGGACACTATTTTGCATGAATTATTAAATCATGATACTATCAAATAATACACATATACCACACATAATGGCACAAGTTAGACTGAGGTTTATTTTACAAAAGAATAGAGCTACAAAATGTTAATTAGAGGAAAGGAAAACAGTGACCTACTAAAAATATTATTTAATGTGAAAGCTTCATTTGCAAGCACGCAGACAAGCAAACAAGATTATCTCAAGTAACAAAAGTTGACTAGCTTGTTCATATCAACAGAGTGCAAAGTGCTAAAAGTATCTATGTATATACTAAAAGGACAATTGTATTTTATCTATTTTCAAATTAATTTAATAATTAAGAAGTCTGAGAGCCAATTTAGTGTAGTGGTTTAAAGCACTGAGCTAGAAACTGGGAGACCATGGGTTCTAATCTTGCATTAGACACACAGGCAGCTGGTGACCTTGGCCCAGTCAGTCTCTCTCCTTCCTAGTAAGGAGGCAACACCCTTCCGAAATCTTGCCATTGCAGGAACTTGTCCAGGCAGTTGCCAGGAGTCAATAATGACTCAAGGGCACACCAAAAAAGTCAATTTAAAACTTGGGTGTTTAGAATTATTTTATTTCGCATTTAGAGCTAGCTGATTCTGTTTTGTAAATGTAAATTGTATTTGCGAATATACCATGTACTTTTATCAACACACAAGTATAACTGAAATGAATTGAACTGATTTTGTATAAGTCTGCAAACAAAAGCCTAAAATTGTTAAGAGTGCAAGAAACTGTAAAAAGATTTACAAACTTCAGAAATGTAATTATATCTGAAGTGTAAATTGTAAAGTTGTTTTGCTGAACCTAACCATATACTAAATATCACTTAATATTACCATCCCACTGCCCCAAAACAGTACCCATAATGATCAGCTCCAGAGGGGGGAGGAATTCCTTAATTTAGTCTAATGCACTCAGAAAGCAGCCACATTAGAAAGTTGCCTGCAGAGCAAATATTTCCAGATGTCTGAAGTAAGAGATCTTTCAAATACTTGCAGCGTATTTCTTGTAAAGAACATGAATTTAGACTTACTGCTTGCCTATGAAACACAGACTGTAAAGAAACAAGCTGATGAGCATTCAAAGCATTGAACATTTTAAAAAGAAGCTTACATGCTACAAAGATTTTTAAACACGACCTTGGTGATAGCACCCAGATAAATTTATACATTTTCCATGCAGACTGAGAAGCTGAAGCACAGCAGTTATGCCATATTAAAAAATTAGATGAGGAAATTGAGGCTAAATCTCTTCAAGATGGTGACTCTGTGGATTGGTCCAAAAATTAATGAAGTACTTTGCAATAAGTTGCATTTCCCTTACAATGACTTATTAATTTGAGAAAATCATCAATTCAGATTAATAGAATCTTGGCATTGAACCTGAGACCTTCATAGGTTTGAAAATGCATTTGAAATGTAATAGGTTTTCTTATGTTTTAGGTTTTGTGGTATCTCAAAAACACTTGTACCTTTCCTTTTATTTGAAGAAATTTGGGAAGGGCGACTTGATGATGTAATTTACTCTAGTGTTAATAGGTAGCATGGCAATAGGTTTTATTTATTTGTGCAAGTTTGTTGTGATGTTTATGTCATACTCTTCTATTAGAAAGTGTTTAGGCAGGTTCCTTTTTGATCTGGTGCTTTCTTTTACCTTCCCCAAATCCATGCCCTTTTATTTTTTATCATTTCTTAATATCATGCCAATTTCCTCAGCTTTCATTCTTGTTAATCCCTCATTTTTTTTCAGAAAACAAACATCAATTCCTCTATTATTTTATTATCTGTTTGCTTTGTCTTGCATCAATTAAGCCTTCACTATGTTAAAATCTCTGATATGTTTGCTGTTAAATTATCATATGTAATGTAGATCAGTGGTTCTCAACCTTTTCTTCACCACAGACCTCCTTTAAATACCTTTTGGTGATCATGGTCATGGATCACCAAAACTTAACTCAAGATTTAAATCATAACATTTCTCCAAAACTTTGCGGACCCCTTGAGATGACATTGCAGTCCCCCAGGAGTCCACGAATCACAGGTTGAGAACCACGATATAAATTATTTCTTTATACCATAGTATAATGTATACCCAATAGTAATAACATACCTTTCGATTTTCAAAAAATCATGCACAAACAACACAAAATGTATCATAATAAGAAACAGCTAACGTCTTAAATGATTTATACTAAGTGTGCCAGTCCCAAAAAACCTATTGTAATGGCCAGCATGGACCTAGACTTCTTAATAGACCCTGGCCTCTGCACAAGGAAGATGCTGTTATGTGGCATTCTTGCTTGTGTGGAAGCCATTGTGTGCAGAGTCATATGTGTAAAGGCATTATTAGTTGTGGATATCATGTGATTAGATGTTTTCCAAAGGCTGATGTCATTTGAGAAATCTCTGTAGGTTTAGGAATTATTGGACACATATTCATATATTAAATGTGAATGTTTGAGTGGGACTCATATAACTGATTGTGATGAGATTGTTGGATACTTAAGAATGTTTTCATATATGCAAGAATTCAACATACAAAGCAGTTTTATAAAAACAAACTCTTTGATAGATGGTTAAACAGATAAGAATTTATTATGGTCATAGATCAAAATAAAAACTAAACAAAAGACCACAGTAAGAGCCTTGAAGAGCCTTAACAATTAAGATTCATAGTTGAGTGGAGTATATATACCAAATAACAAAACGCAATAACATAAGGAAATAGAATTGTTTCATAAATAATGTAAGTAAAATAAATCAGAATGCCTGGGAACTTAAAGAAGAGAGGGGAAAGCAACTGTTTCTTATACTGGTAGTATAACAAAATATTGGCTGTAGTTTCTATTGCACCTGCATCACAAGGTGTAGAAAGGAAGATGACCTCAATAGAAATTTGCAGGAAATGTTATGGATGAAATAGTTTTTAAAGTCTAAAACAACAAAATAGCATTTGAAGGTGGCTCAGGCAGATGCCTCCTTAATTCACTGGATTATAAAAAGGAATGTGTGCCTTGATTAAAATAGGAGGCTTGAATGGCTGAGGCTGATGACTCGGTATCTTTTGGTATGTATAATTCAGATGGATATTTCAGGTGCCACATGAATGGAAAACTAAGTATTTAAAGGTTTTTTATTTGTTTGATGGTATGCTCAAACTTATTTACTAGTGACTTCGGATGTTTGGGGAAAGTACTCTAGGATTTTAGATTTGGAATAGATTATAAACAAATTCTTGTTGCGGTAATGAAATAACAGAGCACCCTTTTTTTTTAAGGTTGACATGAATCAGAGACAAAAGTATTTCATTGTCAGCATCTAATAGTAGAATAATGTGCCACTGGACCACTTTAGGAGGATGGATATTATACAAGTACACAAGTGCAAACAACCATGTTCAGTATCTGTAATAAAGCTGTCATAAAATATCAGCTGTACTTTATGAAAAATGAAGCTTGACATAAATAGGAAGTTAGTGTATTTTTTTGCAATGAAATTGAACTCAGAAACTGTAGGATTGATTTTCTGACATAAACAAATAAATAATAATTGACCTAATAAGTTTCACCATCAAATATAAAATATTTCCTGGTCTTGCAGTCCTTTTGGCAATAACTAAATAAATCCATTTTATGTATTTAATATGGAGAAAGGTTGTGGCCAGATAGGCTCTTACTTTAATAGCTGTATAGAGAAAAGTCTCAGCAGGTATATCATGCATTAAAAATAGGGGTCCTGTCCACTTTGGCAATTTCGTGCCCTAAGCTGAAATATAACCTTTTATGAAAAATTGAATGCTGTTCCATATAGAAATTGAGGGAAGAAAGCTACTAAGCTCAAACATACCTGATCATTATTTTCTTAGTGGCATCCTGTGTAATTTAATTTCGGCACATAAATTTCAAAAGCTATATAACAATTCCAGGAACATATGAATCAGTTGGATTAAAAGTGGTGCTCCTTTATTCAGTCATTCTATTGTAAAAAGCCCCACATGCAGCTAAGAGAATCTATAGACTCTTATGAGCAGCCACTGTAAGGAGAGCCTCCCTAATTTCTCTCAGCTACATGTATCATCTTGGTGCTATAAAAGCTGCAGTGCCTCTGGTAAGGGAGGAATATTAAGGAAAATCTTTTTGGTTTTCTTTTTTTTTTCCTTTTGGTAGATGCCATCTGTTAGATAAGTTATAAAAGAGATGATAATTACCTCAGTTAATTAAAGACCTGAGGCCATATTTTCTACACGAAGGTAATTAATCCAAATGCCCTGGCAAAATTCCAGCCGAAGTTATTACATACTATTGGCCTATGTTCCCTTTCAAGAACAATATGGAATGTGTCTTCCCTTTTCACTTTAGGCCATAATGAAGAAGATGCATTAAAGCTCAGAAAGTTGGTAGAGGCAATAAAGTTATTATCAAAGTTGGCATGACTTACTGCCAAGTGGAATGAAGAGGAGAGAGTCTTTGGTGGTGGATCTTAAGTATTTCTAAATGCCTGGCAAAAGACCAAGCCACATGACTGCACTAGCTAACTAGCTACAACTGCTGATGTTTATTTGGTATTAGAGTCCGTAATTGCTTCGGAAAAGTAACTCCAAACCTTTGCTTGAGGGATGGTACTTAAGTGAAGAAAGAAGGAAAGATGGAAACAAAAACAAGTAATATTTTTCAAAATATTTCTGAAATCAGAAGGAGGCTCCAACCTTCAATTGGTATGCTAAAAGATATCAACAGACAGAGAATAATTGATTCATAGAAGATCAAAGGAATATATTGAAATTCTGAACTACAGAAATGTCAAACATATTGTGAATAGGGAAGACCTCTCTATTTACAAGAATCTCTGGTACTAGAAAATGTTATTAGATCAATATTCCAGCTATTACTAAATCAGAAGGCCACAGGAACTAATGGAATACCTACAAAAATATGGCTAGCAACAAAAAAGAATTAGTAAAAGTTTTAACCAAATTATATCAGTAAATGGCTTGTGCTCAAAAATAGAAAGAAGACAGTTTATACATCAATATAAAAGAAAGGAGACTTAACAGAGCACATACACTATCATACAATATTCTTAATTTCACAATAATGCAATAATAGTACAATAATGCTTAATGCTTAACAGAAGTTATATGAAAAGAGAGATACCAGATGTTAAGCTGGTTTTAGACAAGGCTAAAGAACAAGAAAAATTGCTGTTGATGCACCTGAATGATTGAGAAATCCAAAGACTACTAAAGAAATCAATATGTACTCCACTGATTATAGAAAGGCCTTTGATTGTCAAGCTGTGGAATATGGATTACAAATTCTCGTGTCCCTATATAGGTTTATGTTCCTATATCATTTTATTCTTGATTTTTCTTCATAAAACAACTTTTTTGTATTGTGGCATTTACCATGTGGAACTTACTTCACTAAAATGTGAATGAACATTTAAAATGTGTGTTCTGAGAAAATTTGCAGAAATAAGATTATATATAATTAAAAAGGAAGGGATTTGCATGAAAGCAAAACTATCTATTACCAGGTTTTATGCTTGCAAAGCTCTTTGTCTTGACCACCCCCAAGCTAGTCAATAGGACCTTTCCTGTGGCAAGTAATATTTGCCTCCAAGTGACCACACACAGACAGTTGATAAACTGAAGGACTTGGTTCTTCTTGTGTTGCAGGTTATGCCAAAAATGTGTAAGCAGGCATGCTAGTACAACATTTAGTGGATTAGTCCTTTTCATCATGCAAATGTACATGTGTATGCACATGCTCTCACACACACATAACTGAATTCAAGGGAGATAGAAGAAAAGTTGTCTAGGGGAGAAAAGGTTTGGCTTTATGTCATAGATTTGCAAGATTCAGCCAAGGAAGCCAAGCCTCTGGCTGAGTTCCAGTCTTTTTTTTTTCTTCTCAAAGAAGCATGATTTCATTCTTACCATGAGGCTGCTATCTCTACATGAATAGAAAGCTGTATCGTCTCCTATGTAATTCTGCCCAGCAGTTTGAAGCAGATGACATATCTTAAGAGAAAAATATTTCTAAAACTTATTGAATCCTTATATATTAAAAAGAATTGAATTATATACTAGCCTTTCCTAGAGGACAAGGATATAAAGATTCATATATAAAGAAAGTGGATGTGCTATCCAAATAGGATTGCTCACTTGTTCCTACTCCTTGAATGAAAAGAAGAAAATAAATGCTTAATAAGTAAATATCTACTGCAATGAATTTGAGTATATAACCCTAATTTCTGCCTACCAGATACTTATTCTCTAATAAATGGACTGAGTTATACACCCAGTCTGTATATAGTTGGTGTTGAAAACTATCTTACCTTAATCCATTTAATCCTGACTTGTGCATTCCTGCCTTCTTGACTTTGACCACTATTGTGATCTTGGAGCTTTAGGATGCTATCTTACTTTAGGGTTTTCTTTTAGTTTTATTATGCTGGCTTCTAACTCCTTTTCAAACCAAGATTGGATCCTAATTACATTTTTGATACCTATAAAAACCTGGTCTGAGTAAATATCAAGAGTACCTGAGAAACTCCTGAGAAGTTGTTCCTTCATAGAGTCCATATAAAATCTATGCAGCACCTCATTGTAAATTTCTGGCCATGGAAAGAGTAACAAACTATGGTTTTTCCATCTAACAGATATCTTCATCTTTCAGAGCTTCTCCGTAAAGCAAGATGCACTCTGTGACCATGTTATGGGAAGAAGACACAAGGGGATAGTGGAAACTGTGACCCCAGTACTCGTCCATTCTAGGCAAAAAATAAGGACTCAGCCAAGCCCACCAGTTCCTCAGAGAAAATCCCAAGCTGTCTCTGGAAACCCACTGGGTCCATCAATTGCCTGAAGCAGACTGACCATGTTTCCCTACATGGGTCATGTTTCCCTACAGGGAGGGATAACACCAGTAAGTCAAAGAGCAACAAAGGAATGAGCTGATATACTTGGGTTTATTTACATTCCAACATTTGAATTCAAGTTATTTCTAATCACTGATTTTACCTTCAAGCCTAGAACCATTATTTGAACTATCCTCATCATTGCTGTTCTGGCAATGCTGAATCCTGCCTCTGTACTGACCAATGCTCCTATCAATGGACCCCTCAAAAGGGCATCCAACCAGCCTCCTGCCCCCAGGCTTTGTCTTTCTTTCACTCAGAGGAGGAAAAACCTTGATTACTCAAGGTAAAAAGAATAATAAAAGAGAGGAGAGGCAACATACTGTAGTTTATGAAATTTCAGCAGGGAGAAATAAGAGCAGAGGAGCCAAACAGTGGGGGATGAAGCTAAAGTTCTCATGAAGAGGAACAGCCCATCTCACCACTTCAGTATTAGTGCTGCCAAATATATTTTCAGGCTTCCACCTGAGTTTCAACTGAACGAGAAATCAATGTGCTCAGCTAAGAAAAAAACTGCTCCGGCATTTTAAGAAGTGTAGAGAGGTCCTCAATTACAAATTCACTTAATCACATTTTGTCATAATGTATGTCCCTACTGTAGCATAGAAATGAAAGGAATACTACAGAATATTAAAAAGTGGGACTGTAAACACAGAACAGGGTCCCAGAGGGTTGTTCCAGCAACATAGAAACAAGCACTGCCCGTATACAGTACTTAAACTCCTTAATCAAAAATAGTTTTCTGCACATTCTGAGTTTAACTTTCTCTGGACAAAATCTATGACTTGTCTCTCTCCTAAAAGTTTTTTACAGTCAATCTTTGAATGAAACTCCTTCAAGTATTTGCATGGATATAAACATAGTTATTCCACCCTTCTATATATTAAATGATTATGAAGATGGGAGAGTTTCATAACGCTTCATGTAAAAAATAATAGCACTATATCTCAGCAATATTAGTAATGTTTTATTAATTTCAGTTTCACTTTTTCATTTTTATGAAACACCCAACTGCAAAAATAAGAGTAATGTACCATATTAGCATGAAATAATTTATTACTTTTCCAGGTAACAGTGTGCATTCTCCTTTGTTAAAAGAATTCAAGAGCAATCGCAAATTGCCAGAATTGAACGTGCCTATCCAGTGAGAATATCTTAAAAGGAAGGTATTTTAAGCAGGGGTGAAATGCTACCGGTTCGGACCAATTTGGGAGAACCAGTAGGGAACATGTGACTCAGTTTGCCAAACCGGTAGCAACCGCTGGCTGGCCACGCCCTCGAACCGGTCCCCCAGTCGCCACTCGCTCACCCCGTCCCATTTCTGCAGAGGTCCCCCTTGCAGGGCGATCCAAAGAGAGGAGGGGGATGCTGCAGAAAAAACCGCCTTCCACCCGTGCCTCCAGTGCCGGCTCCACGGGGCTTGGGATTCTGAAGCAGCCCACTGGATTCCCACCCAGCCACCTGCCTGCTCTCTTTGACCACTGGCACCACTCTGGGAACTCAATCCGTGGACTCCGGTGCTCCGGGGGAAGGAGGCTCAGAAGGAAGAAAGCAAATGATGGCAGTGCGGCATATGCACGTGCATATGTACAGCAGCCCTGGGATGTCCACGGCCCGCCTGCCCTCCTGGAGCATCGCCACGCTGCCCGTTTACTTTCTTTCTTTTCCCGCCACAAAATGAAAGTGAACGGCATTTTTAGGCAGGCAGATGTCTGCAGCCAGGCAAGGAGGGACGGAGGCGAGAATGGCAGCAGTGGGCAAGGGAGCACCAAGATGAAGGGCTACCCATGCTGGCCTGCCTGGGTAAGTGGCACCACCCAGGCCAAAGGAAAAGCACCGCAGGTTCCATGGTGGTGCAGCCGGGCCTTGCCCTCTCCCCTCATGGGGGCTTCTGCCCCTCTTGCTCTGCTTCTTCACTGCTGGGAAGCGGCAGCACGGCTGAGCCTCCTTCCCCCGGAGCGCTGGACTCTGTGGACCGAGTTCCCGGAATGGCACCGATGGTCAAAGAGAGTAGGCAGGTAGCTGGATGGGAATCCAGTGGGCTACTTTGGAGCCCCAAGCCCTGTGGAGCCAGCACCGAAGGCACAGGTGGAAGGCGGCATTTTCTGCAGCATCTCCGTCCTCTTTGGATCGCCCTACGGGGGGGGGGGTGCTGCCTTTGCAGAAACGGGACAAACGGTTTGTACAGAGGATTGGCAGGGAGGCAATGCGCAGCCCTCTGGGATGGAGAGCTGGGCAAGAGAAGGCTCCGAGGTTCGCTTGGGCAGTCAAGCCAGATGGCAGAGGGAAACTCAAAGTGTTGGGGGCTTCAGAAGGACAGAATGTGCTTCAGAATGTGCAGCTCCTGGCTCTAACACTGGGTGATGTACATGATGTCAAGTTGGCCACACCCACCTGGTCACATGACCAAGCCACACCCACCAAGCCACACCCACAGAACCGGTAGCGACAATTTTTAGATTTCACCACTGCTTTTAAGACTCCCCCCTCCCAATGAAGGGGTCATGGGCAATGTAAAAGGCTTTCTCTGTAGTAACCCCACACTTTGGAACTTCTTAACCCCATCCATTTAAAAGTCTCCCTCCTTCGTGCTTTTGAGAATATCTTTAAAGGCAATTTTATTTCACCAGGATTCAACTCTGGTTATGTTTTATCAGACTCCATCTTGGGAAAGACGTGACTTTTTTTAACGGATGATTTATCACTACTGTTGTCTTATACCTTTAACTTATTTTATTGTTACTTTTAGAATTTTTAAATAGTTTTTAAGTTAGGTAGGCTAAACAATGTATAAATAAATACATTTGTTAATGAATTTGAGAAAATGAAGTTGATGTTGAACCAAAATGTGGGCCTACCCAGATTAGTTCTCTTAGATCAGTCAGAGGACATTTCCTGACTTCCATGCTATCTGTGATCCTTTTAATCAGAGTACTAAGGTTTGAATCTGGGGTCTTCAGCATATAAAACGTCCCTTTCCTAGTGAACAAATGGTCTTTCTAACAGGCAAATTGGCATGTAGCAAAAATCACTAAAACTAGAAGAACAATAGATCATATTCAAGGGGTTGAGTGCCGTAACTTGGCTTTCCAGTCTTTCAATTAGCAGCAACATGCTGAAATTATTGGGGGGAGGGGCTTTGTGTTTTGAAGACAGAAATTGAATCTGTGAGGCAAACCACTTCCATTTATACTTTTAATCTCATATGAAGCAACCCCAAATCTATCATCACCATTAACACAGCCCAACTTCAATGTCATAAATTCAAGACATTTTTTCTTTTGCTAGAACATAGCTTTTTTTTTTGTCGGAATGGAAGAGGTTTGCCTCATTCTTTCATACATAACCTTAATTTTATGGCAGCAATTTAAAAAAAAGTGCCACCAGAAATCAACTATTTTAACTCAAGATTTTTGGTGGCACAAACATTACTTGCTTAGGGGACCAAATGACACATTGAGAGGCTGCCTGGACCCATGGCAGGACTGAAAAATAGGATAATTTTAAAAAATAGTTACATTTAAAGCAAAGTCAACCATATATCTAAAGTTTCAAAATAATCCAAAACTGGTACATTAAAATGTGTCAATCCCAAAGACTTGTATAAGAACCTGAAATTAATGAGTATTGTACATGAGCTTTCAATGACTTTCTAAAAGATCTCTTTAAATTATAAAATGGTCTGATCCATATGATGCTATTGTGTGGATATAACCACAATTCTACTTCCGTTTGACTAGCTCTTCTGCCATACTACAAATCTAGAAATTCTATAAAGAGGTCAAGAAATCTACTTTTGGAAGCTGTCAAACTCTACCAAAGAACACATGTTATTTTTAAGAGTGATTTCCCTGGTAATTTTTATTTGCTGCTTCTCCTGCCATGTAATTAATATTTTATCAATTGGACAAAGCAATTTAACCTCCACCAATAGGTGCTATCACATGTATAGTATTTCAATTCCCAGCATCTCTAGTTAGCATACCCAATAATAAAATGAGATGGAAGTTGTAATCCAATAACATGAAAGATATCGAAATGGAGAAAGATAAATCAGAATACGTAGGTATTTCAAATATTTATGTGAACTAAATGTTAGCATGGGGTATGCCTATGTGAGGGTCTGTGAGGCCAAATTCAAAGGAACAACTTTATGGTGGCAGCTAAACAAGATACTTTTAATCAAACTCACTAAATTTGTGTGTTGGTACAACCCAATTCTGATCCTGGAAATCATATATAGATATAAATCATATATTCTTCTCTTATGCATTTGCCCCAATGACCAGTACTCTGAAAGCGGCATCAAAAGGTTCAATATTGAACTAAGTGTTGTGAATTAAGTGTTTTGCAGACTGATTGTTTTACTAGGAAACACACAACTGTCTATTAGGGCTAGTCCAAGTGGTTAAAGGCAAGACTGACTCTATCTCCAGGGTGATAAATGTGGTATTTCAAAAGTACATGTATGACTAACTAAATAATCAAGCTGCACAATTCTGAAGTCCCAGCTAAATGATTGTGCTGCACAATTCTGAAAGTTGAAGTAAACAAATGCAGGGAAGGTGATACAGATGGGTCAATAAGGCTTACCTATATCAAAAAAGCTATATGTAAAAAATATTTTAGGACATCAAACGTATAAAATGTGTGCTTTATCGATAGATCATCTCATGACCCATTCAGTTGAAAATGATACTACTAAAAAGCAGTTTGTATACAAAATCTCCGTACTGGCAGAAGTCTCTGATCTAAGAAAGGGGAACGTGTTTGTAAAAATCCATAACAAATAAAACTCAGTAATAAAAGAAATAAAAAAGATCACATTTATACAATGTTGTACTGCTTTGATTTTATGTCATTTTTTGAGTTTTGAATTCACTAGGTCTGCCCAATATCTTATGGTAAACTTTAAGCTGTTTTATAGTATAATCCTATAGAAAATAACAGATGTTTTCCATTCCTGGCACCCATCCAATGTTTTATGCCAAATCAAAGGTTTATTATGTTTACAAGACCATCAAACATTATTTATGTATACATTGTAATTTCCAAGCAAGGTGTATACCATTTCAAAATTAAGACAAAAGTATTGACATGACAGTGGCAGAAAAACAAATATATATTTTAATTGCTCCACATCTATCTTGCTTTCCAACAAAACAGTTCAATAGTTGTGTCTATGATAGACTATATTTTAAAAAGAAAAATATAGAGGAACAATTCAGACTAAGAAACTTTCAGAATAAGGAATTTCCTGGATCATAATCACAGTTTTTCATCATTTTCTTTCTTCTGTAAAAATACTTTATCCATTCTTCAAGGCACTGTGATGTTGCAAGTCATAATTCTAAACATGCATTTCAGAAGTAAATATTTTATGGTAAGCAAGTTTGGAATTGAAACTAAAATCCATAAATAAAATCCAAATGCTTAAATTTTAACTGAAATGCAACCTAGTAAGGATTTTCAAAATACAAAACAAGGCTTGTATGAAGGCAAATTAACAAGATTTAGAACTGGAAATAATACAATAAATTGTAGCATTATTTATATTTAAGTTTGCAAAAGATCCTGAACAGTATTTATTAACAAAGTTACATTTCTTGTGCTATACATTTCATGCAACACAGGAAAAATCATTTGATAGACTTTTAAAATCAATCAATTTAGCATCACATTATAGTTACAAATTTAAGTGGTGAAACATGAAAGGCACTGAATAACAATTTTAAGACTACGGCTGAGAAATTTTAAGGAGGTTGTTAAAAATTTTGAAACTGGGAACGTTACACAACCTTCACGTGACGGACTTGAATCCATTCATGCAAGTCTGCAACGTCTTTGATCTCAAACATAGCAGCATTCAATATTATTGTGGGTAAGAATATTAAACGTGTACTTAATCAGTCTACTTTAAGTATAAAAGGAAATGCATTTATCCTTCTTTTTTTCAGCTTCTCTAGAGCCAAAGCTAGCACTTGAATAGAATTCATCAGTTCTGGCTATGTTTACAACCAATAGAGATTCCATAGACATCGTAGGTGTTTAAGTTATACTTTCTTCTATCATGATCTCAATACTATATTCATGGCAAGCAGTATCTTAACCTTCAACATAACTGAAATCTTGCAATTGTTGAAAAGAAAGAGGTGAAATCATTTATTGCAAGAATTCTTGAATAAACAAGCTCATAATACTTCCTTGGATATATCAACTGTTGTAATTCACAAAACTGTCTTTTTCAAGCTTGTGTGCATGTGTGTGTGTGAGAGAAAGAAAGCGAATTAACTGCTGGGATTAATTCATTATCTAAAATTACCTACGGTAATTTCTAAAACTTTCTGTTTTAAAAAATATTTATGTGTTTCTTAGATTCTGAACTGCCAATAACCATAATTCATATAAAGACCAAATACCTTAATTAAAAAGCATCTATCAGTGAAATCTTTCCTTTTTTTCTTACTTAAACTAAAGCATCTCTCACTAAGAACTCCATGAGAAGAAACTGTCTGCAAGTTGTCATCAGCTTCTCCAAGCCTCTTATAAATGGGTAAAGGGACTACTTTACTTATGTCCAGGAACTTCTGGCTGCCCAGTGAATTGTTTTACCTTTTTCCTTTGAAGAGCAAATCTCCCACTACATCACACTGCTTTGCCCTACTGCATTCATGGAATTTTATGGAGAAATTAGATATTATTGTCTTCTACTTGTAAACCTCCATGCTTTTTTCCTCAGTTTCTCTTTCTTCCTTTTTTTTCTGAGCATAGAAATTTTATTAAGGAAAGATGGAACAGTCATACAATATCTTTTGATTAGTACCATTAGAAACATCTATGTGGAAGCACAGTTTCAAAGAAAAGAATTCTGCTTTTCAAAATCACATATCCAAAGCTCCCTTGTGCAAATCTTTGGATCCTGTGCTTTCAAGCTGGCAAATGAGGAATCAGAAAATTGAAAAGTGCTCAGTGCTTACACTGGGTCCTATTTCATTAAGATCCAAAGAAGGCACACAATGAATAATCCTGCATCATAGATATGTTAAAACTGAAGACACCATCCCAGTAATTTTTAAGAGGTGAGATTTACAGTCTGGTCAAACAAGTTTTACAGCTTTTGAAATAATACAAAAGCCTATTTATCAAGAATGAAAGTTATGCATCTTTACACCATAAATGGTAATTCTCTTTCAAAACAGTTTCAGCTCTCTGTGGGAAAAAAATCATGTTTAAAACAGACACCAGAGAGAATCTCATAAGTAATCAGCATCTAACTTCTCTTGCATAGCAACTCTTCAGACTGTCAGAAATGTTAAATCACTAAGAATTGAAAAAAATAACACTTCTATTGCAAACCTACAATATTTCTCTCCTATCCTTGAGCTTTCTTCTGCCATTTCACCATTCTTCTTTCCCCCTCTAGATCTGTTTCTTGATAGATCATCTACAACATGAAGCTTAACACTACTAAAAGGAACGGGGGGGGGGGGGGAACAGTCAGAGAATTTAATACAAATAAAGGATTTACATAAAAGTTGCATGTTAACTAAAATAAGAATAGGTGAGAGAATCCTAAATGTTTCATGATAAAGACTTGTGGTTGCTGTCTTCTGTATCTGGTGCTTAAAAAAAATATCAGTAATATTAAATGAAAATGTGAATGTTTATACTTCTTCACAGCATTTTGTGCATTTTTTAAAGAGGAATGTTAATTTGAAATACAAAAACTTGTAATTTCTGAAGAGTCTCTTAGCTGTACGAAAACAACAATCTCATTGTACGTTGACATTCAGTGGACTTTCATTCTATATTAAGATTCTAATAAAGAGTGCCACCTACATATTTGCTGTCCTTTTGATTCTTTCATCTCAGTCCAGTGGTTCAGCTCCTCTTCACCAGAACTGTTCAAACCTAAAGAAATCCAGCCTATCATTTCCTTTCGCTTCATGCTGCGTTTGTTATACACAGATAATATAAGTGTAACATCGGAAAGCTGAAAGAGTGCCACTTGAAAAATAAAGGTCTCCTTGTAGACTGGATTTGGTTGCCCTCTTCGGATGGATGTCTTGCATTTGGACATCTCTTGACCCATGGAATTCAGCAATGTCAGCTTAACAAATGTATCTACAAAATAGACAATTTGATACATGAGTTGTATTGGACAAAACATTTCACTTACCAAAATATATCAGACTATCTTTAAGATTATGGTGTATACCATATTGGATTTGAACAATTGACTAAACTTGATAATGTGACAGAGAAAAAATATTGCATTATGACTTTTACTTAATTGTATCTATTCTCTCATAATAAATTGATTTAGAGGTATACCTCATAATCCTACTATTATCCCTTGCTCATTTGCACCAAGCAGATACATAAAGCATTAGCAAGCTACAACTGGCACAGCACTGTAAAGCATATCAGAGTTTTTAGATCATATAAAAAGGTGTATAATGACATGAAAAAAGAAATTACAGGTAAAAGAATGGGATTGGAGTGCAGTGATAACATCACAGTGTTCATGATGAAATGTTTGCTTAAAAATCTCTCTTCATGGATGTGGTTTCTTGTCAAGATTTTTTATTGGACTTTGTACAATTAAAGTGCCAAAATATAAAATTATCCACATAAAAGTTTATATTTACTCATGTGAATAAAGCCATGCATGATTTTTGCATGCAGATATGTGGTGCAATAAATAATTAGTACATAATTCTTTTGTACTAATTCTAATGAATAGTATGTCATACCATACTATTCAAGTACAAAATCTTTGCAATGTTTTTATACAGGAAGCAGTATAAAATAGATTTAATAAATATAATAGTTAAAATATTCAGAGTACAATAAAAAATCCTAGATGCACAGAGGATACATTCCATACCCATAGAGGAAAAGGAAGAAACCCCCCTCTGTCTGAAGCTCCATATGCGCACTGGGGCTACTAGACTATGAATATGAATTTAGTGAAATAGCATTGATATTCAAAATTTTCATTGTTACTGTTGTGTGGAAACACTTTGCCTGAGAAAATACAGTCATAATTATTGAATTGTGTATGTACTTCAATATTTGCTTTTATTTAAAAACAGAAAGATTTTCTGTCTTTTGTTTATTTTGTTATAGGCATGAATTTGAATTTTTTAAAAAAGAAATTTGGATTGCTTAAAAAAAAAAAAGAAATGCAATAATGAAATTGAATGTCCAGACATTTATTCACATGTTTATTTTATAAATCTTTGAAATACCACCATCCATAGTCAGAGATCAGCTCTGTCTCCAATATAATGGTGAAATAACTACTGTACATCATCAGAAACCAACATGGTAGAAAGTGGTGGAGAGCTTTGAAGCTGGCAGATTTCTTTTGCATGAAAAAGACAACATCTAATTAGTCTCCACAGGAACTCACCTCGTATTATATAAACCTGTCCACCTATCAAGTGTTTTAGACAACAGAACAGTCCATCTGACAACGGGGGTGGGGTGGAAAGCAGTAAAAGAAATAATGACCAGATGTCAATAGTTGGGTGACACAGGATCAAAGGTTAAAGTTTAAGAGGAAACACTATTCACCAGAGTGAAAGAAAACAGCACCTTAAGAAATCAATTTGAGAAAAGAATTGAGCAAAAGGATGGGTAGGTAGATTAATGAATGAATTTTGTCATGTTCACTGTGTAATCTTTAACAAAAAAATTACACTGTTTCAAATAATGTAGTATCTTAATAGTAATTTCTGTTGGGTTTAAAACACAAGTGCATGGATTCATGCAAAAAATTCAGGCTACCAACTAGAAATCAAATATGTTCTTTAGCAGACCTTCCTCTTTTTCATGCAAACTCCAGCTTTCTAAATTAAGGATCAATTAAACAAACTCAGACTAGAGAAGGTCAATAGAATTACAGTAAAATAAATGATTGCTGAATGGCATTCTGTGTGTACTGTAAACAAAATAATGAAATCTGGTTAAATTAATTTACTTTGGCTACTTTACTCATTTAATGCTACTCTGCTGCATCTTTCATTTGGAAAATGATTTAGGCTAAAATGCAAGTTTATTAGATCAAAAGTTTTTTAAAAAAATTCAAAGCTACATGGTTTCTTCAGTGCACATAAAAGCTTCCCATAAGTTCAAATTTCCAATTCAAATTGTAACATTGGGATGGTACTAAATAAACAATGATAATTAATAAACAGACAATGCCCTATGTGCACAAGATTCCCTAAACTATAGAGTGAGTCCACATGAAATGGAAAATAAACAAAATAAGCAATTTTTTCTTAGTTATACCAAGAATATCAAAATAGATTTTTATTGGTTTTGCAAGAAAGGTCATTTGCTACTTTCCTCTAAAAATGGTGTGGATATTCCCCAGCAATCTCTTTTCTCTGCCATGACAATTGCTTTCATCTTGTCTTCAACCCACACATGTGACAGCTTAAAGTCATCCTTTGCTAGTTTTGGCATTAAACTAGTATTTCAAACAGCCAACAGGCAATTTTAGTACAGTCAGAGTTTGATATACTTTACTAATCATTTTGTCAGTTGTGCTGTCAGAGGACTTCTAGGAGTTTTATCAGCTCAGGAACTAATGGCCACTTAAGATGGGTACATGTACACTTTTGTGGGCCCTGGGCATTATACTCATATAGCTTTGAGTAGCAACGAGTTCTGTGTTGTTTTCTAATGCCACTATGTCTTCCCTCTGTACATGTTCTACACATCTCTCTGATTCAAGGAACTTGGATTGGCCTGAATAATAGTTGATGAGGGATGCCTGTATGATGAAGCATACAAAGAGATAATTAATTTTCAGACCCTTCTGATACAATTCCTCTCTCACTAAGCCTGTTTATTGCTGTTTAGACTGCTTCTAAACACAGATTTTCAGCATTTGCTGAAAAGTGATAAATCTGTGATTGAAACAATCTGAGAAATATCTGACCAAAAGCGATTATGTACACTGAGAGCATATGCACCAAGACAAATTCCTTGTGTGTTCAATCATACTTGGCCAATAAAAAATTCTATTCTATTCTATTATGAAGTTGTGAAGGGAAGTGCATGTGCGTGCACACAAACACTCTGAGCTGATTCAAATCTGGAACGGAGCCAAATGGCAATGGCAATGAGACTGCAGACTTATACCAATTTAATTTTTTGCTGGCTTAAGGAGAGGAGAACGCTTTAAGTGAGCTATGCAAATAACCTTATAAATTGATTTGGTGTAATGAAGAACTGTGAAATGTAAGATCTTCTTACACCACCACCACCCCAGTAATTGGTAAATAGATAGACAGCCAGACAGGCATCACACCATCTAATATGTAGACTGATCTATTGGCTTTTATTCTGTTCTTGAGTTGCTTTCTCATCTGAAATACATATTCTGAAAGTTTGCATCCAAAAAATGTGTTACACTTTTGTATGTCTTTTGGACAGCTATCTGCAATCTAGCATGTAAGAGACATTCAGAAATTCTAAGGAAGTTTTGATTAGAAATAAGGAGTGTAAGAAACAGGAAGTATTTTCTACAAAATTTGTACCTGGCAGACTCAACAAGATTTTTAAAAATATACTAATAACAATGGAGGAGAGGAGATTTTCATTATGACCATAATGCTTCCATTAATAACCTGAATGGAAATTGATCCCTACTCTGCAATAATTTCTAAGTAGGGGAGCGGTAAACCATGAGTGCAAATGAGGACTTCCTTATGCTAAGTAATTTTAGCATGATAAGTTTTGTATTTTGATCATGGCTGGGAAATGAGATATTTGGACTTCCTTCTTTATTAATTCTGGTTGAGATGAAAATTGGACTTCCCCACATTTAACATTAAATGTAATGATGTTGCTAACCATATAATTTAAACAATATCTAGAGTGATCAAAAAGCAGAAATGATTAACAATTAAGTAAAAATGTTATTTTTAGGACAATATAAGCGTAACATCAGAAAGCTGAAACTGCCACTTTTAGACATGATTTAGCTGCTCTTCAGACCAACCTGTTTGAGCATTATAGCAACCTTAAAGTACAACCATATGTTTCTTTCAATAAATAGCAGCTTGATGTCATGTTTGTATCATTTCATGCATATTTATTAGTATAATTTTCTCGGTCCTATATCATAGATTAAAAATAAATTATTTAAATATTTGCTGTCAAAATGGATAAGCAATAGATAATAGGTCTCAATATTATAAGGGCATATTTCTGTCCTTATAATATTTTGGAAACAGCATCATGTCAAGTGCTCCTTTTGGTCTCATTGTGTTACTGAGAAGGGACCTTGTCACCTGAAACATGTCTACCTGCAGGCATGATAAAAACTACGGTGTACCTTTTCTGTGGCTGCCCTGAGACTGAACAGCCTTCCCTTTGAGATTCAGAGGGCTTCCAACCTATTAGCCTTATAGAGGGCTATGAAGATCTGGCTCTTCAACCAGGCTTTTGACTAGGGGGAGATGGAGGTCCAGCACATCTAAGACTGTGAAGAGTTTATGTGATGTTGCAGCACCACAACTAGGCTAATCGTGTATATAATGGGATTTGGTTAGTTTTGTTTATATTATTTTTATTTAAAATTATTGTAAGCACCTAGGATTATATTATATAAGGTAGGAAGTCATATAAGTTTCCTAAATAAAGAAATAAATATTGGTCTTGTTTAATTGTACTTTTTCAAATGGACTTTTGTAGATATATGGTAGCTAGACTGTTTTGTAGTTTTATAGACTTTTGTAGGAACTGGATTTGGATCCAGATGTCAGATGTACTTCTGATTCCTTTTTGCAGAATCTGGTCATTAGGAATGTACAAAAAGTTACATCAATTATGCCAATTGTAACTATTTTTCTATTTAGCTGTGGTCATCTTACTACATAATTTAATTTTATCCTTGAAAAATATACATCACACAAATATACATGACCATTCATGCATATTTACTTGAAATGAAGAATAAATACTACTTTTAATCACCACAGAGAATATCAAATGTATATTACCACATGCTGATATCAAATTCTCATAGATTTATAACATCTTATTTTAGTATTATTAACCACAGAGATGGCAACACATTTACATAAACATTTACCACACAACTTTTAAAATACATTACAATTTTCTATAATGGCTTTGTTATATGAGACATTAATAGTTTAGTAGTTAATCATTAAGATAAAGGCAATTTATCAGCCAGTCAATCATAAAAAATTAAAAGGATCTTGTTGAATCGCAACCAATATTTAGAATTTTAGATTACTGCCATTTCCCCAATGAAAACATGAAACAGATTAGCTGATGATTATACTATTTCAGTTTGACTGGGTAAGGCTAAATGATAGGACTGAAGTCCCTACCAGTGAAATCCCCCCAAGTGCAGAAGTATTAAGATGAAATAATATATATATTCTACTCACTGGGTGGTCTGTTTGCTGCCAAGTTTTTGAAGTGGCTGCCTTTTATCACTTCTGCTGCTAGTCTTCCAGTTGTGGCATTATAAAGCAATCCGATGAGGATTTCGGGAGCTGAGCCATGTGCCAAAGATTGACAAGAGGAAATACTTTCACTGCAGGATGCCTCTGACATACTCATTTGGGACTCACAGCCCTAGAAGCAAAAGCAGCATTTGCAATCATTTTAAGTCATCACAATAGTGAGGAATCTGCTCCTAGTATTAATTTCCAGAATTTTTCATTCTTAATGGTGCATAACGTAATGGAAATACATAAATAAATGAATGTATAGGGGGATGCTATAAGCCATATTTATAGCATTAAATGCAAACTAAATCTCCACTTTATATGCCAAAGAAAGGTGTATCACAAAGACTTGCAGAATTATTGGCAAATGCTTAGCACGGCTCTTTGAGTAGAAATGAGTTTATCTGTTTGTTTGTTTGTTTACTGGGGTTAAAGATATATAATCATAATAGATTCTGAGTGGTGGCATACAAATCCAATGTAGTAATCAGATTAAAAATAAATAAAATATGTAAAGTATATAACTGAAAATATTCAGGTATCATTAGCAGGACTTTGCACACAGGCGTTTCCCTTTAGGGGAACCAAAATAACATATCAAGTCACAAAGACACATTATAAGAAAAAATAGGTCAGAAAGCGGGAATCCACAGCATCATGACATAGGATATCTGCTAATTTGTATATTGTACATACATTCATATGTACATACTGTGCATATGAAATTAAATCATATAGTTAGTTAGGCATTTTTTTCACAAACAAGAGAAGCCCTGATTTTTGTTTGCTTGGTTTTTGTTTAATTAACAGCACCTATTCAAATACGGGATGCAACATTTTAGCATTTTCTTTATCTTTCTGCTTACAAAAACAACAACAACAACAACAACAACCCACGTGTCTGCTACTGGTGCTACATAGCTGGCAAAGTCAAGTTGAGCTGAGTCAAATCTTTTTCAATCTTAATTCATCTTCTAGTAATTAGGTATTTTTTTAACTCCCCACATATATACTAAAACTCCTGTTTCTATCTTTAACTGTGCAAAACAGTGCATCATAGGGCAACACTTTTTGAGCCTGGGAACCCAAAATCTGTGACCCATGACTCCCAACTGAATGAAATTTGGAAAAGTTGTGACTGCTTTAGCGCTACTGTTACTATGCTGCTAGGTTGCTGCTTCAGTCACACAATCTTCATTTTCAATGTCTGTGACAGTTTCCCAATCAGTTTCACAATCCTTGCTTGGGTGTTAGGAAGGGAAGGGGGAACTGGTGAGTAGGGGAGGGAAGTGAAGGAGAGGATAGGAAGGGACAGACAGAGAGAAAGGAACCCCCATGGAACCCCTTGATATATGTCATACCCCAAGCACTTTTCCTGACCCATATGGCACCTCTTGCACCACCCCTATGCACCTTTCCTGACCTATGCCATTTCTGTGTGCCCTCCCCAATCTGTATTGCACACATCTAACATCTCTGGGGTCCTCTTGAACCCTTCTCAACCTGCACTGCACCTATATGCCTTGCCCAAGCAGAGCATCTCTTATGGGTACCCACACACCCTTCTTGCACAGCAACTCTCTAACACACCCACATACCGTTTGCTCCCTTCCTATCTGGTAGCAGCCACTTACCTGCCTGATGCCTTAGA
>WNWU01000018.1:6047574-6076582 GCA_012654045.1 Ptyas mucosa
TGATCTAAATAGCTCACATGCTCTCTTTATCTATAAAGTGCTGAAGTTGGAAAATAGCCAGCATGTCTCTCTAGGCTGGTCAGTGAGGAAGAAAGCAGGTCTACTTTTCAAAATACCTAACAGATGTCTTGTTTTGAGGGACCTTTCCTCAGAAGGAAATACTGTGGGCAAGAAGGCTGGCATACTGTCTATGTTCTCAACCTGTGGTCTGTGGAACCCTGGGAGGCCGCAATGTCACCACAGGAGGTCCATGAAGGCTTGAAGAAATGTTATGATTTAAATCTTAAGTCATAGTCCATGGCCACAAAAGGTATTTAAAGGGTGGAAAACATTGAGAACCACTGGTCTGTGTTACAGCAGCACAAATAGTCTGACAATGCTTTGTTTTAAGGAAGGGTCCCTACATGCAGAGTACTGAGGGATAAGATTATATGCAATGTGACTAAGGAAGGAGGAAGTATATGTTTCAGGGGGCAGAGTTTCATGTTTTGGCATTGGAGCTGCCTATTGTTTAAAGGAACACAAACTAGAGCTTTTTCTAGGCACTATCTACTGAAATCCAATATTTTAGGTGGTCTCAAGACACAGCTAGGTTATAGACACTGAATATTCATATCAAAGTGGTGGATAGCTTAATTATCGTAATTCAGCCTATGAAACAGAGTTCAAATCAGTTCATCTAGGGACCGGAGGTAGCTCTACATTCCCAATTTAGAAGCACAGTGGAGGTACCCTGTTTCCCCGAAAATAAGACATCCCCTGATAATAAGCCCAATTGGTCTTTTGAGCACATGCGCTAAAATAAGCCTCCCCCCAAAATAAGCCCTCTCCGAAAATATTTAAACACAGAGCTGGAAATCAGGTAAGATGGCAAGAAGAGCTCCATCTTGCTCCACGTACCCCAAAATAATAAGACCTCCCCGAAAATAAGGCTAAGTGCTTATTTTGGGGTTCAAAAAATATAAAACAGGGTCTTATTTTCGGGGAAACACGGTACTAGAAATTCATTGTCCATTATTCCTTGATAGAGTCCTTGATAGAACCAGTTTGGTATAGTGATTAATACATCAGGCTAGAATGTAAAATTAGTCCTGCCTTAGGCACAAGATCAGCTAGGTAACCTTGGGCCAATCACTTTCTCTCAGCCCTAGGAAGCAGGAATGGTAAATCATTTCTGAAAAAAACTTGACAAGAAAACTGCAGGAACTAATTCAGGCAGTCACCAGGAGTCAAAAACTGACTCAAAGGCACACATACACAACACACAAACAGGAGCACAATCACTCTATCTGAACATATCAGGTGGAGGCAAGCAGTCCTCAGATAATCAAGTTTTATGCCACGAAGAGCTCTATAGGTGACAACCAATACTTTAAATTGCACTTAGAAGCTGACTGGCAACCATTGTCATTTGTCTATGAGTTATGCCATATAGATATAACAAGATGTGCCTATTATGGATCATACTGCTACGTTTTGAACCAGCTACAACTTCTGGCTGATCTTTAAGGGCAATCCCACATAGAACATTTTGTAATAGTCAAATTGCAAAGTAACCAGGATGTAAGTGACATATTATTTGAAGATTCAGTCATTCTTCTCAAATCCTGCTAATATGTATACCCAATGGCATGTCTATCTTGTGCCAACACCTGCTCTGCATTTCAAACTTCTTAGCTGGGCTAATTCTACACGGTTTAGCGTTTGTATAACTAATCTGAATTTACTTTAGGACCATTGAAAAAGATTTCCTCATGGAGTTCTATGGGAACTGTGCAAGTTTATATAAGGATCTTTTTTATGTCAGTTCAGCACTGTGGAAAAGAGTTCAAGACCAGGTAATTCAGAGTGTGCCATATGCTTTCTATTCTAAATGTTAATAGCAAGAACATTAAGCTCACATATCTATTGATACGGGGAATTTAACACATAGCAGAAAACTAGGCTTCACTATTTCCATGCTAATGAAAAGCAGCAATATGTTTAGAAACAGCAGCTCCCAGTTTCATTTGATTCAATGGATGTATTTTTGTGACAAAACATTTCATGATTAGAAATATCTGAATAGTCCATATGAAGTATTTAATGTTAGCCCTTACCACTCTCAAAGGAGAGTCAGAGAGAGGCGAGCTTTATCAGAAATATTTAGTCTATTGCATGTTTTCAGATATTCATAAAAAGATGGGTGGCCACAGATAGATCAATTTCTTTTTCCTTTGAGTGATAGTTCAGAAAATGAGCTGACCAGAAAATGAGCTGACTCAACCCCTGAGCACTCCACAATTAGGGTTATTTGGGCCTATAGCCCACTGGACAGGTTCACTCATTGTTCTGCTACTGAAAAAGCTCTCCTCACAATTGCTGTCTAAATGAATATTGTAATCTTGTGTGGGGTCTTTAGGGGAAAATGGGTACCACCCCAGAGCAAGGGTTAGGGAACAAAGAGGGAGAAAGGAAAAATATCACTGCTTCCTTTAAAGGCTACTAATGCCATTCCCCTCTACTATGAGATCAAGCTCTTCTTCCTTGTCGTTGCTCAATTGTTTCCTTATATCTCAATTCTTTGTCCAAGGATGCCTTTGGGAACAAATGAAGCCGAGAAGAAAGAAAAGTCCCTCTTTTCTAGATGGCAGAGCTAAGACTGAATTGTAACAGGCTATCTCATAGAATGCAGAAGACTTAGTCCTGTGGAAACTGAACTTAATTAGAAAGTAAACAACTGGAAGAGGTGGACTTAACCCTTTCCTGTCAGCTCCATCTTTAATTATTGAGAATAATCTCCAGCCATCCTGTCAATAGATGCTTAAACTTGATCAAAAGCCTTCTGCTAATAAAGGACACTTATGTAAGAGTTTTGTGCAAAAAATTAAATTAAAAAAAAAGAATAATGGAACAGTTGACCAATGAGAACAAATTATCCCACTTAAGAAATGAAACTATGTAATTCAAAGCTAAATATTTTAGAAAACTAACTTATAACAATACCTTTGTTCATGTTCCATTCTCAGTAGAAAAAATCTGAAACCTAAAAGAACTGGCTGTCCATAAAATTAAGCAATACTATATGATCACATTGGACAGTTTATGACTTCAAAGTAAACATGGAACAGGACAGTTTTTAATAATGAAGAAATTTGTTACTTATGGCTTATTAATGGAATATAAATATATATGAAGAAATAATTTCAAAATAATTCTAGGAATTATTTTTAGGAAGTTTAAAATTTAACCAGGTTCCTCTTTAAAAAACCATTTTCCTACTTTTTATGCCTTTCCCACTATTCCCACTATTAGTTACAATTTCTTTTCCTGCTGTCTCCAAATTAATAGTAGCTTTTGATTTCAGTGGTAGTTTTCACTTATTCAAATAAGCGATATACTATTACTTCTGGTAGCTCAAACATTCTGCCTAGTAATACATGTAGCATTCTATGTTGTACATCTTATGAACATTTACAATAGTGGCCAATTTTAAATGTTGGATTTCAGTTAACACTTTCTTCTGCTTGAAATAGCAATCCTTGAATGAACTTTTCCTGAAAGTATTCTCAACGATAGAAAGGAATAGAAGGCAATTTCTGTTCCCCAGCCTCACATTATTTTATCAAGTCATTCAATTCTTTAAAAGTAGATTGCAGAGGCATGTGGGGATAAAGGAGAAGAGGATACAAGCTGTCCTCATTTCATTCTCTCAGAATCAACATCTGAATCAGAAATAGATTATCTGGTTTTATATTATTATCAATATATTCTACAATATAATGAAAAAGAACCAGAACGAATCAACAGAAAAAATCAATCAGCAGAAACAAATGATTTAATCACAGCCATTACAAT
Source organism: Ptyas mucosa (assembly GCA_012654045.1). Taxonomy (NCBI): domain Eukaryota; kingdom Metazoa; phylum Chordata; class Lepidosauria; order Squamata; family Colubridae; genus Ptyas; species Ptyas mucosa. The sequence continues at coordinate 6,051,412 of WNWU01000018.1, forward strand.
AGCATCAAATTGTTTTGAAATGTCTGGGTAAATATCTATGTTTTAGCCAGGCACAAAAACAGCCCTAAGATTAGCATAAGGCATACTTCTAGCAAGCAAACTTAGCACTTCTTGAGAGCAAGCATTACTCATAACTAGAACACAATAGGATAATAATAATAATAATAGTAGATTCTTATCAATGTGCTTTGCACAGTAGTTGGATGAGGCAAGCTAGTTGGAAAAAAAAGAGACATCTTGTCTTACACTTGGGTCTCAAATCTTTTAAGGGCTTCCAAATCAAAATCAATATCTTGATACTGACATGAAATGAATCTATGACCTTCATGGTCATAGCTTCCAACCAGCATAATCAATGATAAGAGATAATGAAAGGTGATTACCTTTCCTTGTTCTTACAACTACCCTACAGCAACAAATTTCAAATTTCTAAGGTGTGTTTAATTATATTTACTAGTAGCACCTCTGCTCAGAATCAATTGAATGACTGAACATTTTTTCAATTTGGTTTAATACTTACAGAAATGTTGTATGCTGGTTCTAGAGTCACCGGTACTGACATCTTTCCTTGAAGATTTAATTTGGTTAAGTAAAATATCTTTTCTCCTAAAATTCTTTCTCTTTTTACACGACGTATACTGTATAGTCTAAAGCGTATTGCATAATTCCCAATCATCTCAGACTCAATATGATTAAATTTAAATGTCTCGGTAAAGACAGGGCAAGGACCACGCTGGATGCTGGTTTTTGCCCTCTGTTTCTTGATAGGAAGGAGAACTAGGTGTACTTGCCACAGACTTCCACTTGTCTTGCTAAAATTTGGAATGTCTGTGACAGCTGTGACTGTTATCAGAAGCCTCTGTTCCTGTGAGTCATAGTCGAAAGTCACATCCAAGGTACCATATTTAGCTTCTGGTTCTGGATCAAAAGATTTAGGGAGCTGTGATGATGATCCTTGAACTGACAGATTCTAAGTGAGTGAGACAGAAAAAAAAGTAGGTTTACAGTCATGCATATCTGTTCAAATACTTATATTGCTACTGATATATATGAATAAAAGTAATTTTCATATATCTCTATCTATCTATCTATCTATCTATCATATATATATATATATATATATATATATATATATATATATATATATATGTATGTTTTCTGAGGTTTTTGAGGGTGTTTGTATGTAGGTCTTTGGTTATTCGGGTTTTCTCCCATGTAAAATTGGAAGTATCTTGGCGACGTTTTGACAAAGTCTCATTCGTCATCTTCAGGCTGGTGTTCTCGGCTTCGTGCTTCCAGGAGCAATGTGTGATCGCAGCTGTTTCTTCCTTTTAACTGCCAGTGGGGATGTGAACTGATTGGATGGGAGCATGGCTGTGTTCTGATTGGGTGGAGGTGTGCTCTGTTGGGTGGGGGCTTGGCTGTGCTTGGGTTAGTCTGAGTTGCAGGGGGATTTGAGCTGGTGAGCTGCATTGCTGTTGTTTGGCTTCGCGTTTGTGGTTGTGCCACATCTTCATGGTGGGTGTCAGTTTGCTTCATGTATGGATTGGAAAAACCACACAGGATATCACCACCACACATCCACGCAAAAAGCAAACCCAGACCCGTACCGATGATGAGGCATGACCACAAACCAGAAGCCAGACCACAGCTGCATTATTGGCCACTTTAAACCCCTCCAAATACCCCATCCAATCAGAGCACAGCCAACAACCCATCCAATCAGAGCACAGCCAGGCCCCCAACCAATCAAAGCACACCTCCACCCAATCAGAACACAGCAATGCTCCCACCCAAGTTCACACCCCCACTGGTAGTTAAAAGGAAGAAACAGCTGTGGTCACACATTGCTCCTGGAAGCACGAAGCCGAGAACACCAGCCTGAAGATGACGAATGAGACTTCGTCGAAACGCCGCCAAGACACTTCCAATTTTATGCGGGAGAAAACCCGAATAACCAAAGACAGACAGACAGACAGACAGACAGACAGACATATATATGTATAAAATTCAGTGTGTGTGTGTGTGTGTGTGTGTTTTCAGTATGTGTGTGTGTATTCCAAAAATATCAAAATAATATCTTTCTTTGTATTATACAAAGTTTTTGTTTATTTCACATATAGAGCAATCAAACAATCTATTAAGGACAATATATGCACAGCAACAAAAATATACTTTTATAGATTGCAAAAAAAGTAAAATGGGACATGGGAAAAAGAATATCCAAAGTCTTATTGCATCTTAGAACAGAGGGGAAAGTTTAAAGTTTTACAGGAGATGTGTTTAAACCAGAGATGTATAAATTGATCATTTATTCTTTAAGTACTTTCTACTAGAAATGTGAAAAAACATTTTGAGATTGAAATGTTCCACTCCCCAAATATCTAAACTGTCCCATTATCGGAATGGCTCATTCTGACCTTATTAGAATAGGTCTGATTCAAAATAAATTGCTCTTACCTCAATATAATGCATTTCAAGAATTTTGATAGGATCAAAATGCACCCACCCTCCAACCTCAAAATTGGAATGACGTTTCCAAGGTCAGAATAGAACATTTCGGGTTGTAACACAATAACAACAAAACATGTGCACATCTCTACTAATATATCTACATATATATTTTATTTCATTGCCAATTGTTCACTTGGCTTTTGATTTGTGGTGTACATTCTAAGTTGCTTAACTGTTGCACGACAGAAATTCGGTACCATTTGTTTGATCCTAATAAAGATATGTACTAGGGGATGCAATTTTCTAAATTTCTAAATGCAATATAGCATTTTTATTTTGTATTTTAAAGTTAGAATGAGGGCTTCTTGATTTTTAGTGAACTTGTAGAATTTGGATTATCATTATTTATGAAATTAATTAATATTGTAATTTTTGTGTTGACACAAAGCCTTATCTAACAGTTCTAGTTGCTGGAAGACAGGAAGACTTCTAGTTAAGAGCTGCTAGATGACATATTCACGCAGCTATTTCACTGTTAGAAACATGCATGTTGATTCGCAAAGCAGCTTCAAAACATTTTTTTCCTATAAAAATTCATTGATGCAAAACATCTCCTCAAAGCTCTGCGCAGCCCTGATGATTACTATGTTTTATAATCCATGGTTAGAGCAATCAATGTATTCTGATTCTGAATGACAATATTCCCCTTCTATGGATTATGAATTTTTCTCTCATGGAGCCACATAGTTATCAAAATTTTACATAGCTGCTTTGTAATATATAAATATATATATGTGCTGAATATAAAAATGCAATAAGGAATAACAAAACACACTGTTTTTAAGAAAATTATACTGATTGCAATAACAACGAAATAAATATAAATATAAAACAGAAAATTGCATGACAAACTGGTCAAATTGGTTATTATATAGAAGCAAGGACCACAAAAATAGAGAATTAAAAGAAAAATTAGATAAGATATATTCACAATAAAACTTTTATGTGAATAGCTTTTAAAAATTAAAGGCAATGGTAATCTGAATACCTACATAGATTTTGAGGCAACAACAGGGAAGTAGTTTGCCACTGCCTTCTAACAGGATATTTTATAATTTCCATTCTAGTCTATAACCCTGGATTTTCAGGTCTCTCCTATCCAAGTTTTAACCAAGTCATACCCTGCTTAGCTTTTTGAGAATAGCTCAAGTCAGTTGGTGTGACATCCTACTGGGTTGCATATTATACAAGAGGACAGAAGTAAGCAACATTTTGTTAACACTTGTCTTAACAGGTGTTAAGAAGACAGGAGTCCAAATACCATATAGTCAACAAGGTTTTGTTATATTATTTTTGTTGCAAATTGTGATAAATATACAATCTGGCATAAAATTAAGAACTTTTATGTGTTTCCTGTTCCAAAATGGCAAGAAAATGCACCAGGAAAAGAGGTAGAGCAGTGGGGGCACATAAAGTAGGGAAATGTAACTCTTAGCTCAGGAGCTCTACTTATCCTATGGTATATTTGTACAGGGCCTAGACCTTAATACTTCAATATGAAGACTCTAAGACTTTATTATGCACTACGAGCATTGCTCTTACACTGGCCTTCTTTTTGTAAACAGAAAGGACCTTTGACATCTCTGTTAACCTGAGAAAAAATGTTTAATGAGGGTTTTTTAAATTGTTTTTCAGAAAGCACATATGTGGGTCAATCAATGGATACCTGTCAATACATAATAGAAAATAGCTTTAAAAATTCATGCTTCATTTTATGCTAAACAGTTTTGGGAACTTTTTTTTTTTACCTCTGGGCTAAGGACAGCAGTACTATCACTAGGCACATCTTCTTCATATCCTTTGTTATGGAAACTTTCTATTTCATGCCCGTTACTTCCTTCACTTGGGCATTTATAAGAACATCTTGGGCTGTTGCTGCACTGAGAGAATTCACATTTGCTCTCACCAACTTCAGAAGGTGTACAGGAGAGATGCGGAGAGCCACTATCATCCATGTATGGTGGAGGCTGCAATTCATCAAGAGGAGGTGTTTGTCTCATTCTTTGAATACAGTCTGCTGTGAAGAAATGACAGCATAGACTTTCATTTTGTAAGTAATATGGCTAGAGGGTAGGCATAGGATTTGTTTAGCTAGACCATATTCAAAGTGGGATTCTGATTTAAAAAGAAACGCATTGAACATACTCCATGTAACCTACTAAGGCCCGACAGATCCAGATAAGTGTTTGTTTGCCCAATCTTCCAAAATGGTCCACCTTTGCTAATTTTCACTGCTGCTAATAGTTTTGTTCAATTATATTTTGACCTTGTACATGAAATAGAAACCATTAGTACATTCTGATATATTTTAACTGTGCCTTGAATAATAAGTTTGCAGCTACCCTGTTTCCCCCGAAATAAGATATCCCCTGATAATAAGCCCAATTGGGCTTTTGAACGCATGGCAATAAGGCCAAGCACTTATTTCAGGGTTAAAAAAAAATAAGACAGGGTCTTATTTTCAGGGAAACACGGTATCTCTATGCATAATGCTTCTTTGACTATTATTATTTAGCACATGCCCTGATCCTACATTCAGTCATAGTTTTGATTTTGCAAAGTATACTAAAGATTTTTGTCTTTGTGTCAAAACCCACATCCAAATTATCATAAATGATTTTATTTATGCTATTAATTAATTACTGAAATGGATCAACTGAAACATTTTTACCCAATTAAAAACATAAAACTGCATAATAAGATACTTTAAAATTTATACTCATTGAACTGGCATTCCACCTTCTATCTCTATTACAATAAAAGGTGTGCATCTTTTAAAATAAATCGCTTGATATATTACACACAAACATGCATATCTAAAAACAAGCATGTAATTTCTTTCAAAATCAATTTCTCATCAAATTAATTAGCACAATAACAAAGATATAGTTAATTCTTCAATTTACCATTAAACAAAACTCAAATAATCTTCCAGTAATTTATAATTTGCAAATCAGTGTGGCGTACCATAATATGGTTTAAAGCAGGAGACACAGAAGGTACTCTCAGCAGATCTATATGGAGAAATCCATTTAAGAATGCAGAACATTTACCATTCTCTTACCCATTTACAAGCAAACAATTTTTTTAAAAAAAATCATTATCTAGGATTTATATAATGAGAGTTTCAACTAAAATGTTTGAGAATGTTTATTTTTTGAAAGTGTATGTACTGTCAACAATAACCGACTCCTAGTGCTGACCCAGCCCAACACTAGGTTTATTCACTAGATGTGCATAGCCAATGAAATACATTCAAGTACAGGAACCAAAATCCAATTTTTATTCTGTACAAAAGAACAGAGATGTATTGGAGCAGGTGCTACAAAGCAAGTATGCAGGTTTGCAATTTTGCAGAATACTTCTACAGTTTTAGGCAAAGAAGATAAACGGCTTTGATTATTATAGGTTAATGCAAATAGCAGGTCCCTGCTTAACATCAGTCGGCAGATAATAAAAGTATCTTTTCATTATCTAAGTTCTTTACCTCTGGGTGTGATCTTTACTGTTCATTTACTAATGATGAACTTTCATGACCGTGGCACTTTCCAGGTCTTTCTGCCTATTTGACTCAAGTTCTTGCAGTTTTAACTGTCATTCTAAAAGAGGGCTAAACTTTTCAAAATGGCTTCAAGCTACTCCATCATTGGCACTTTACAAATATTAGCCCTTTCTAAAATTTGCCTGAGATAATACTCCAGAAGACGTCCTTTCTCTGGAGGAAAAAAGAGTTGGAGAAACTATTAATGCTACTAGCCAATTTCGGTGGGTTGTGAACAAGTGTTTATTTATTTTATTAATCAAATTTGTACCAAAAGTGACTCTGGGTGAGCACAACAATAAGATAAAAACATACATATAAAAACAACAGATATAAAAAGGTAGAAAATTACATTAAAAATAAATAGTATAGAAAAAAATATTTTTTCTGCAGGAGAAAAATAATGATCTATAACTATTAACATTAATGTTTAAACTGTAATCTCCATACTGTCCCCTCAATTTAAAAATGTTCAGGTTTTCTTTAATTTTGTCTTCTATATTAGCTCCTTCCAAAAACAGAACATTAATGTCAATTATTTTGTATGCCTCACAGTGCCCCAAAGGTCTCTATCATCTCTTCCTATTTTTGTTCTAATATTCAGTTTTTGCAAAACTATTTTTTTTGTTTCATTAACATCTGCAAACTGTTTCCTCATTTTTATAAGTACCGGTAAGTCAAAACTTTTAGCTAAAGAATAGCTAAACCAAATCCCATTTTGCATATTAACTTAGATTTTTTTTTCTTATTCTTTAAATTAGTATATGAAGACAGACATGTTATTTATTATCATCCTGTTTCTATCAAGTTTCTTTAGCACTGTACAGCTTGATTATTTTTGCAAGTAATGCTTTGTAATCGGGCCTATTTTCATTCTCAGTGGTATACTCTGATACCCCTGGCCTCCCTTTTTCTGCTATTCTTTTTATGCAGCATTCTTCATGTCTATTTTTAATCTAACCTAAGTTTCAAAAGTTTTAATCCTTCAGGGGCTTCTAGCAAATGTTAAAACAATTTAAATAAAACATAAAATGAAATACATGTTTAAAAATTAAACAAAATCCTTTATTCTGAAATATTACATATCCACAGAGGTTTCTACTATGCTTCACCAGTGTACTAAGTGTAAATGGAATTTTCATATTTTAATATGTTTGGAGTTCATCTCACCAAATAACCCTGCTCTGTATCCAGCGTACAGGATATCAATGATAAATATTTAATGAAGATATGCAACGTTTTATTTCCTCTTTTCTTTTCAAACAAAAAAAAATATGCAAGTGAAAGTACACAAGTATATGCAGCTATCTTATAATGAAAGAGTTATCTCAGGTTCCACTTGCCAAAGTTTTACTTATAAAATCTATTTTCCCAATGAAAATAATAAATATGAACGACAACTTACAAAGTGAGAAAAATCAATATGTGTTGTGAGAAGTGAAAACAGGTAATTTTGTGGTAGTTGTAACTTAATAAGCAAAAACAATTAAAGAATTATCCAGAAATAAGTTCCACCTAGAGTCAACATTGGCAAGCTACAGTATTACAAGCCAAATTCTACCTCAAACCTGATTTTTGAAATCTCCAAAGCTGTCCCAGATGTGGGTGCTGAAATTTAATAAGAAAACACCAAACATGTATAATGTAGTTTTATGTGATTTTAATTATTTAGCTGTTTAAAAATATAAGATAATTTTTAATATTCAACAAAATCCTTTTAAGTGGTTAGGGAAAAAAACAAGAAAATCCTGGCTACTGTACATATTTGTGACTAATTTCACTTTTTTTCTGGAGAAACTCCACTGAATTAATAAAATATATGCAAAAGCCTACTTAGAGGAAGAAAAGTCAAAATGGGGATGTGTTTAGCTATTTTTTGTTTGGAAAATCTGCTAAAATGTAAAAAGTATAACAAATACTATGACAGTTTCTTATTTGTTTAACCAAGGAAATTAAAATTTAGTTTTTTAAAAAAAACTTCACCAAAAGCTAGAAAATTAGTTATGAAAGACATGATATAATAAGTTTTTCCATTACTTATCAATTCTATACTAGGGAGAAGAAGGAAAAGAGAAATTGGCAGAATGAATGAAAAAGGAAGAGAGAATAAAGGAATGAGGGCTGCTTGGAGCTTTCTGAGCTTGGTGGTTTTCTTGCAGATGTATCATTTGATACCAAACTAGGTAACATTATCATCGCTACATATTATCATATTAGCATTGAATTTGGTAATGAAATATCTGCAAGAAAACCACCAAGCTCAGAGAGCACCAAGGATTCCACAGTTCAGTCCTGAGCTACAAATATTCTATTGAAAGGAACAAGGACAGCCATTCACATTCACTTGAAGATAGTTTTGTTCAAACACCGAAATAAATATCAAGTATTCCTCTTTTAATTCACTATAAATTATAAATTTATAAATTATAATTATAAATTAAATTATAAATTTAAATTATAAATCCATCCTATTTTTGCCTATAATTCTCATAAATTAAAATCACTATAGTCTGTTCTCCATTCTTCAGTATTAAAAAATAGAATAAGTTAATAGACCTGTCTGTAATATGTATTTCAGTGCAATTCATACAAAAACTACCTCATTAGTGAAAATATTGAAATTGTTAAGAAGTGTGTAGTATGTATGATATGAATTAAACAGTTTAATTTCCAGTTCATTTTCTTATCCCTAAACTTTCTGCATTAAATGTGAAAATATTTATTCTGCATCTAGATTTTAGCACACTCTTTCCCCACTTCACTCACAGATATTTACAAACAAAATCAATTGGATCTTCATCACCAATGCAATTAATTAATATTGGCTAATTAGCAGCGGGGAAAGTCAACAAGAAGGGGGAAGAAACCTTAGCATATAAATCTACACTAAGGGTATTATCAAGAATTTGCTCTTGTAAAATTTATTTTTTTGTAAAATAATATATGGTATGTAGGTTTGTCCCTCAACCCTCAATTAAATTTGCAAGAAATGATTTCATTGGTAGAAAATATGTTTTGATGCGTAAATTGAAATTACTGTTTTACACAGCTTGTAAAACAAGCCATTTGAAGGTGGTTGATGAGTAGCTTAAGTGCTAAGAAATCTGATAGTTACAGCTGTAAAATGTGGGAATAATTATTCTGAAACAAACAAACAAAATTATTTTATTCCAGATCCATTTATAAGCTAAGTGATTTTATATTTTATTAAAATGTTCCAATGGTCTCTTATGACCAGTTTGATTTTTTCCATTATAATATATTGTTATATTTTGGAACTAATCTGGCAACAAAAAGACAAAAACAAATGGATTTTCTTTCCCTTAGTGCAAGCAAAGTAGTATATTAATCTGCTCTAACAAATTTTAAAATGTTTCCATTGCCAATTCTATGCAAATATCAACAAAGACGCAAAATTATTTAACCAAAAAGTGTGAAACAATATTAGATAAGTATTTTCTGTAGTGTCTCAAAGGCATAATGATTACTCACAATATTTTCTTCTGAGTATTATAGGGAACATTAAACTCCTCCTCTTTTCTTTATATAAATTATTCAAAAGTTAGGGAGGAAAAAAATTGTAGTTAAGTGAAAGAACATGGTAATATTGAATGAGATGGAATAAGAGAACTGCTAAAGGTATTGCTGAATGTTGTCCTCAACAGATATATCAAATATAAGGAAGAAGTATAAGAAGCTTGAGAAATACCAGGGCCTGAAAAAGAAAGTAGAAGGGATGTGGAGAATAAAAAAATCAAAATGGTCCCAGTAGTGGTAGGAGCCCTTGGAGCTCTCTCCTAAGATGGCAGAGTGGCTTTTACAGATCCCAGTAACAGGGTCAGAGCTCTCTGTTCAGAAAAGTACAGTGTTAGGAACAGTTAAGTTACTACACAGAACCCTAAAACTCCCAGACCTCTGGTAGAAGTCCAAAGATTGAGGAAGACATATACCACCATGGACTGAGATTATTTACACACACAAACACACACACAAATTCTATGATGAATATTTTATATAATCCTATCCATACTATCATACTATCCCCATACTTTTTCATGCAGACAATGCTGTTATTATATCATGGACCCCTATGAAACTTAAAAGAGCTGTAAGCAAGAAAAACCATCTTGTACCTAATTTCAAAACAATTCAAAACAATTTCTAGTTTTTGCCATGAGAACAAAAGCTGGATAATAGAGGGGAATAGGTTCAAACAAGTCAGTTTTTTCAAATATCTTGGGGTAGTCTTCTACTCCAAATTATGAGTACATATGATGAAGCACATCTAGTACCAATGGCTATTAATAATGCATTTGTTTGTTTGTTTAAATTTCTATATTCTTTTGTTGCTAAAGATGACTAATTTACTACCAACTTCATTAAAGCAAAATCTTTGACTCAAAACTTAGAAGGGGTGTAAATAGAAATTTATTCCAAGAAGAACAAACTGGAGTCAGTGCAAATGAAATGTTTAAGAACTATCTCTGGTGACTCTAACAGGAAAGCCAACATCCAGATTAGATTGGAGATAAGAGTGCCTACAATTCAAAAATGAGTTTAGAGGCTGATAAATTCAGTTCTTCCCAACAGGCTTGCCACTTATAAACTGGATATTGGTGGTAGAACAAAAGCCAACAGCATTTGGACTTTCGGTACTATTTTTAATGTTTGGGGGGGGGGTCAGGTTTAGTAAACACTCACCCAAATAATGAATGATATGGAATATCATGCTGAATTAAATACATTGTCCCAGAATAACAGAATTTGGCTGGTAATGGATGTATGGTAACTAGTGAACTATTTACATATTGTCACCTTCCCCCAAGCTGAGAAAAGCATTCTTTATACAGTACTTAGATACATCCTTCCCTCTGCCTTGCTGCAAGGCAGGTATGCTAAAATTCCATTAACTGAGCATTTCTGGCCAAGTAGTGATCTTGAGATAAAGATATAATACAGAATAACAGACTTGGAAAGGACCTTGGAAATCTTCTGGTCCAATTCCCTTCTCAGGCAGGAGACCCAATACCATTCCATACAAATGGCTTCCAATCTCTTTTTAAAAACTTCCAGTAGAGAAGCAACCACAACTTCTGGAAGCAAGCTGTTCCACTGATTAATTTTTCTCATTGTCAGGAAATTTTTCTTTAGTTCTAGGTTGAATTTCTCCTTGATCAGTTTTAATCTGTTACTTCTTGTCCTGCCCTCAGATGTTTTGGAGAATAGGTTGATTTCCTATTCAAAGGGTATTCATCCCAAATTGTATAACTAAAAGTCTGCAGAGATCCTCAGTAATCCAGCTCAAGAGGCAATTGGACTTTCCTGTTGTTTTTTTCTTTGAACATGTTTCAACAGCAAGGGAAAAAAAATAAGAAAGTCCAGTTGCCTCCTGAAAAAGTATCTTTGGGACAACCATGACCTGGATGACTGAGAATTTCTACAGACATATGGTTCAGTGATTCCCAGGTCATGTCTGCCAGATCCTTCAGATCCCTGGGATATAATCCACCTAGTACTGGTGATTTGAACTCATCTAGAGTGGATAGATGTTATCTTACAGTCAGCCATGTTTGCTTAGTTCACTCGTTATACAAGCAAGCTGGAAGACTGGACTAGCAACTTGTGAATTCATTTTAGAAGATTTGAAACTGCTACAAGACTCTAATAATAGAGGAGGTATTGGGTTGCTAGATTGGGAGTTGCATTACCAAGCATCAACACTTACGTGGTTAAAAGAATGGATAAGTCTGAGACACAGACAATTATTTTGGAGGGACATGATCTGCAACTGGGGTGGCACACCTTCCTATGGTATGGGAAAAACAAAATACACAAATACTTCCAAGGACACTATATTAAAAATGCTCTGTTCTCAGTATCGGCAAAATTAAGGAAAAATACTATTTGAAAATACCAGTCTGGCTCTCTATGATGGAGGCATTGATACATCCAAATGATTGATATGGAAAAAATTATAAGATATAAAGAAATTTTGAAAGAGAAAGGGGAACTGAAAAACAAAAAGGAACTGAATAGTCAAGGGATAGATTTAGCATGGTGGTCACAGGTACAAATACAATCAAGATATGAGAAAGACTTTAAAATATATGGTTTTTATAAAGAACCAACAGAATTGGATCAGATTTTAACAGGAACTGATGAGAAACTAATTGAAAGAATTTATAACCACTTAATGAGCATTAGAATGGAAGAAGAACAAGTAAAGGAAACAATGATAGTGTGGGCTAAAAACTTTGGTTATTCTATAGAATTGGATAAATGGCAAAAGCTGTGGGATAGAAATTATATATTAACAATGTCTACAGCACATAAAGAAAATTTATATAAAATGTTTTATAGATGGCATTTCCCACCAGCAAGACTAGCTAAGATGTTTAAAGATATGTCTGCAAAATGTTGAAAGTGTAATCAGATTCCAGGCTTATACTACCACATGTGGTGGACGTGCCCAAAGGCAAAAGCATACTGGACAAAAATACATACTTGGATAGAAAAAATGATAAAGGAACATATAGATCTAAAATCAGAAATATTTTTGTTGGGTATTATACCAGAAAAATATAATAAAGGGATTATGTATTTAATACTACATATTTTAACAATGACTAGAATTGTATTTGTATAGCATTGGAAAGGTGTGGAGATCCCTTAAGAGAAGATAATAGAAAAAATACTAGAATGTGCAGAAATGGACAGACTAACACTTGAAATTAAAGCGAAGGAAGACATGGAATATTCTGAAATATGGGATTTGTTTTATCAATGGTTAACTAACAGAAACAGAAGTTACAATGTAAATTATAAGAGAACTAATTTTACTTTGAGGGAATTATGACATGTTTACTATTAATATGAATTAGTATTAACAATTAATAAGTATTATTATTATGAGAAAACACTGTTATTATAGGACTACTGTTAAGGAACATTATTACTATTATGATGTTGATTGCTCCAACTAATTGTAATCAGACAACATACTGTTTATATAGATATTGAAATTGTTGCTCTTTCTTTATATAGCAAAAATAAAAAAATAATTTGTAAAAAAATAAAAAAAAGATTTGATATCCTACATCAGTCACTCAATAGCTAGGTTTTGTACTACCTCAGTTGAAATACTAAGCTGGTTATAATGATAACCCTCCTTGCTTCCTATTTCATTATGCTGCAGTTTTTTAGATTATAGTTATGTATTTCAAAAAACATTATTTTTGGATTTTGGTCTATTTTATAATGGTCTTAGGTTCATTGTGCTTTAATTTTATATAGCATTAATATTATCCTTAAGAATAATTCTGGTATAAATATACTCTAATATACTATCACAATAGTCTCTGCTGCTATGTGAGGTGTTTTTCGGATTAGGGTTGTAGTTTTGTATTTTCTATTTGTTGGTGACAGATTTTATTTTCCTGGGCTCCAAGATCACCGCAAATGGGGACTACAGCCAAGAAATTAAAAGATACTTGCTCCTGGGGAGGAAAGCTATGGCAAATCTAGACAGCATACTAAAAAGCAGAGACATTATCCTGCCAACAAAAATGACTATAGTCAAGGCTATGGTTTTCCCAGTTGCAATGTATGGCTGTGAAAGTTGGACCATAAAAAAAGGCTGAGTGCCAAAGAATTGAGGCCTTTGAACTATGGTGCTGAAGAAGACTCCTGAGTGCCTTGGACTGCAAGGCGATCAAACCGGTCAGTCTTAGAAGAGATCAACCTTGACTGCTCTTTAGAAGGCCAGATCCTGAAGATGAAACTCAAATACTTTGGCCACCTAATGAGAAGGGAAAGATTGAGGACAAAAGAAGAAAGGGACAACAGAGAATGAAGTGGCTGGATAGAGTCACTGAAGCAGTCGGCGTGAGCTTAAATGGACTCTGGGGAATGGTAGAGGACAGAAAGGCCTGGAGGAACACTGTCCTTGGGGTCGCGATGGGTCGGACACGACTTTGTAACTAATAACAACAACATTTATTGGTCTCTTATTTTGCTCTGATCAAAAATAAGATTACTATGTCTATGGTTTCTATCAGTTCTACTCATTTAACCTGTTTAAAAAATACAATTTCCTTACAAACTTGCTAAACATGTAGAAAAGCATAGTTCTGGAAATATTCAAAAATAATTACATTAACACTTTATGCACTCAAATTCATTTGAAACACAAAGGCCATGGTTTAACCACATAGAACACAGCACTTTGCTTGGCTTATATTGAGAAATACGTATTGTAACATCACTTTAGTTAATGTTACAATATTAAGAGGTGATCACACAGCTGCAACAGAATTAGTTTCTATAGCAACCAAGAAGAAATAATGTGATGAAGTGCATTGTAATGTATAAAGATGGGTTCCTTACAAACAGGATTATTTTGATAATTTTTAGCTGGGAATTTTTTTTCATTAAAATATTTCCTCTAAATTACTCTTCTGTCTTTTAGATATCCCAAAGATGCTTTTCCAAAAGGCAACTGGACTTTCTTGGTTTTTTTTCCTTGAAAACCTTTTGCTTCTCATTCAAGAAGCTCCTTCAGTTCTTTTAGACCTTAAAATCTGGTTCAGCTTCTACACATAGTAGCTTGCAATTTATTTTCTCTCAATCAAATTCAAGACATCCTCCTCCTCCCTAGTGAGGCACTATCTTGATGGGACTATGGGGTTTGTGCTTTCTGAAGAAGATGAGAGCAATGCCAGAGGTTCAAGCATACTGCACATGTCTCATCAGAGGATCCAGACAAAGAATGTCTCTCCTGTAAATACACACACACACACACACACACACACACACACACACACACATGGTGAGACACAATTACAGAAACCCACGACAGATCAGTCATCACTCTGGTCAACAAGGACCATGGTAAGTGTTCAAGTTCCCAGTATGTCACATTTGGTGGCAAAAGGGCTACAGGACTGAGGACTGTTGGCTGAATAACATGGGCCAGTAGGTGCAGAACTACTGGAAGAAAGGGCATTTACTCATCACAAATAGACAGAGGCCAAAAACAAAGAAATAATTATCTGTTATAACAAATCAAGTCCAATAAGAGAATATTTGAAATGAATGCACCAGTTCTGGAAAGAACAACATCTATAATAATAATAATAAAAAAAAACAGAACAGAGACTAGCTGAATAATAATAAGAAATAAAGAATTCACTGAAACAGAACAGAATAGAAAGAATTGAAAGATCTATCTAGGGCACAAAAGAAAACTAATTAAAATTCCTTCCAACTAAAGAAGTAGAAGAATTGAAAGAGAGAATAACTGAGTATCTGGAACAGTGCAGAAACAATTGAATAAGGTTGATTACACTGAAGCTTGTTCCAAAAAATTCAGCTAGCACAAGCGTTAAAAGATGCCAATACTGTAATATCAAATATTAGGACCAATTCATCACAAGAAGGAAACCAACTAATGCATAGCACAGCTGCAATTATAATTGAACACCTAGGAAGGAGAAGGAGAAGGAGGAGAAGAAAAGAAGAAGGAGAAGAAGAAAAGAAGAAGAAGAAGAAGAAGAAGAAGAAGAAGAAGAAGAAGAAGAAGAAGAAGAAGAAGAGGAAGAGGAGGAGGAGGAGGAAGAAAGCCAACTAGTGCATCACCAAAGTGGAAGTTCAGGCTGAAAAATAAATTCAGCAAGCTACGACCAGATCCAAGCAAACTAGAACAAATGAAAGAAAAGAAGGTGAAGAATCAAAGAATACCTATTTTTTAGGTGATATTCTTTCAGGTGAAATAAAAGAATTTGTAATAACAGCAGAAATGGTGGAAAAAAGAGCAAGGAAAATCAAAACTTGATCAATACCAGGTGAAGATAAATTATGTAGTCTTTAGTTGAAATACCAACTCATTACTAAGCTTAACAAATTTATTGCAAGAAAGTGAAATTGAAGATGGGTTAACATCTGGCAAAACCTACCTGATGAAATAAACGAATGAAACAAACGAGGCAATATCAGGCAACTATAGACCAATTATCTACTTACCAACAACTTTCAAATTACTAACTAATGTGGTAGTCAATGCAGTTCAACAGCACCAAGTTGAAAACAAGCACTTCCCACCCGAGCAGAAAGAAAACTGCCCAAATACCAAAGGAAAAAAAGATCAGCTCCTAACTGACAACATGACTTTGGAAAATTACAAGAGAGGGAAGACCAATCTGAATGTAGCTTGGATTGATTACAAGGCATTAACTCCCTGTCACATAATTGGATAATAAAGTGATTACAAATAACAGGAGTTAGTAGAAACATTAGTATTACATCAGAAACACTGATGTAAAGATAAATGTCTCAGTAGAAGACACAGTTGTTGGTCAATGGTGACAACATAGGAGAGGTTAATAAAAGGATATTCCTAATAAAAAGGAATATTTTAAGGACACTATTACCACTACTGTTTGTCACTGCACTAATCCCTCTGTCATCAATACTGAACAAGTCAGGCCATGTATATCAAACATCAAAAACATCTGCCAGCTATCTCACCTCCTTTACATGGACTATCTAAAGTTACGTAGAAAAAGAACATCTGAAATAGAATTGCTGCTCAACACTGTTGATATATATAGCCAAGATACTGCAAAGGAATTTGGATTGAACAAATGTGCTGCCCTCACCATCAACAGGGAAAAAATAGTGAAAACAGAAGACATCAAGATGCCCTATGGAGATAACATCAAGAGACTGGATGAAGTCAATCACTATAAATACCTTAGAATCCTTCAACTGACAATATCAAGCACATTGAAATCAAGGAAAAGGTTAGAAGTGAGTATACATCATTACAGTACATATGTTAAAGTCCAAAGTCAGTGGAGGAAATAACATCAAGTCAATTAACACCTGGTCAATTCCAGTAATTAGATATACACCTGGAATAGTGAACTGGATTGAGGTAGAACTAAAGCCCGTGATAAGAGCAGAAAAATAATGACAATAAATCATATCTTTTATCCACACAGCATTGTTGATAGACTCTACTTACTGAGGAAAATAGGTGGGTGTACACCAATAGTTGAAGAAGAAAAAAGGGCATTAGATGAAGATCTGAAAGACAGTGAAGAAGATGCACTGAAGCTAGTATACCCTGAGGGCTTACTGAATACTGAAGAGACCAAACTAGCCTACAAGAAAGACCAAATGAAAAACAGAAAAGAGACATGGCAAGGTAAAATATTACATGACCAGAACATTTTTTAAAAATAGCAGGCAAAGCAGATAATAATGGCTAAAAGCAGGAAACTGAAGAAAGAGACAGAGAGGCTAATTCTGGCTGCACAAGATCAAGCCTTAAGAACAAATGCATACATGTACAAAGCCAGAATTGAGAAGACAGCAACAGACAGCAAGTGCATCTCTGCAAAAAGCTGAAAGAACAGTGGACCACCAAGTTAGCTGCTGCAAGAAGATTGCATAGATGGCATGACAAAATAGCAACAAAGGTGCATTGGAAGATCTGCAAGAAATATTGTTTGTCTGTAATCAGAATAGAGCTGGAAGGGACCATGGAGGTCTTCTAGTCCAACTCCCTGCTCAAGCATGAGTCCCTATATCATTTCAGATAGTTGGCTGTCAATCTTTTCTTAAAAACCTCCAGAGATGAAGCACCTACAATTTTTGACAGCAAATTGTTCCATTGGTTAATTGTCCTGACTGTTAGGTTTCTCCTTAATTCCAGGTTTCTTCTCTCCTTGGTAAGTTTCTAGCTATTGTTTCTTGTTTTGCCTTCTGGCGCTTTGGAAAATAAGTTGACACCCTCTTCTTTGCAACAGCCCCTCATATACTGAAACACTGCTATATTACCCTTAGTCTTTTTTTCCAGACTGCCCATACCAAATTTCTGCAACAGTTCTTCATACATTTTTCTCTCCAGGCCCTTAGTTAGCAACTAATCATCTTTGTTGCTCTTCTCTGCACTTTTTTCAAAGTCTCAGCATCTTTTTTGTAATGTATTACAAGGATTGTACTAGCTTTTCTGGCTGTTGCTGCACACTGCTGGCTCACATTTAAGTCCACTAAGACTCCAAGATCCCACAGTTATTGGTTTTGAGCCAGGTTTCACCTAATCTGTACTAGTACCTTTGGTTTTTCCTGCCTAGGTGAAAACCCTTACTTTTCTCCATATAAAATTTCATGTTGTTGGATAGGGTCCATTTTTCAAGTCTGCCAAGATCTTTTTGGATCCTGAGCTTGTCTTCTGGGGTGTTGGCTATTTGTCAGATAGTTACAAATTCATCTGGTGGTGATGCTGTCTATTCCACATTTTTCTAGTTTGCCAAGAAGTAGATTGTGGTCTATTTTGTCGAATGCCTCATTGAAGTCTAAGTATACTATGTCCACAACATTTTGCTGGTCTACTAATTTAGTCACTTTGTCCAAAGAAAGAAATAAGATTGGTTTGGCATGAACTGTTTTTAACAAATCCATGCTGGTTACTAGTTACAACTTTGTTTCTATATGTTCACAGATATTGATGTTAGGCTGATTCAGGGGTGAAATGCTCCCGGTTCGGACCAGATCACCTGATCCGGTAGCGATGGAGGCGGGTGGTTCGGAGAACCGATAGCAAAAATCCCTGCCCCCCCCCATGCCCAGCTGAGCCGCACAATCATCAGAGGCTTTTTTTTACTTTTAAAAGCATTTTTTCTACAACCTCTTCAGCCAAAAAATGCTTTTAAAAGTTTTTTTAAAAAGCCTCTGATGATCGAGCGGCTCAGCGGGGATCGTCAAAGGCTTTTAAAAGAAAAAAACCCTTTTCTTTTAAATGCCTCTGACTATCCAAGCTGAGTTGCCTGATTGGCAGAGGCTTTTTAAAAAAGCCTCTGCTGATCAGGCAACTCAGCTGGGATCGTCAGAGCCTTTTGAAAGCATTTTTTTACAACCTCTTCGCCAAGGTTTTTTCAAAGTAAAAAAAAAAATAAAATTGGTCCTATTACCCCACCACCACCAAGCCCGCCCACAAAATTTGTTGTTACAAATTTTAGATTTCACCACTGGGCTGATTGGTCTGTATTTTCCTGGATTTGGTCCCCCCCTCCTTTGTTTTTTAAGATGGGAAGCACATCAGCTCTTTTCTAATCCTCTGGTAGTTCCCTGGTGCTCCAGGATTTTTTAAAGATATGGTACAATGGTTCTGAGGTAACATCTGCCATCTCCTTCAGAATTCTGGGATGTAATCCATCAGGTCCCGATGATTTAAATTCAGAATAGACAGGTGTTCTCTTACCATTTTCTTATTTTAATTTTTATTTCTAGTTTGTATTCTGGCCTATGTTTTTGGTAGGTTGGCCTATAGTTTCTTTTTGCGTGAAGACTGATGCAAAGAATGAGTTAAGCAGCTCTGTTCTCCCTCGATTGCCTGTTACTTCCTTGCCATTTTCTCTCTTTAGTGGATCGATTGTATTATTTTTTCTTGTTATTTATATGTTGAAATAAACTTTTTTATTATTTTTATTTACTTTTTATTTATTTATTTATTTATTTACTTATTTATTTACTTATTATTATTTACTTTTGTTCCAAGCCTTTGTTCTTCTGAGTCTTTGCTTTCCTGACTTCATCTCATCTCATATGTATGTGTACACACACACTTATATAATCTTATATACTAATAAATTGGTTTGCTTCTAATATATACAGTATATTTTAATAGCAAGATTTTAAATTTATTTATGAATCTATTCATTTCTAAAACCAGTATATCTTTAGGCTCTTAAATGCCATTTAAACTGGCACATCTTGTTACCACAATTAATTACAAGCCTATGTCTAAGCCTTTTATGAATTTTGCCCTTATAATGTGACCCATTACTGTGGCTCACTTTATCCCCTTGAGTTCTGAAGTATCTTTGGAGTTGCCATGGATACCAGTGACATGCTTTCTCCCAAACTGCTTTGTGTGTCTTATCAAACACTAGAAACTCACACAGGAGGAATCTGAGCCATCTATGGTTTTCTGCTTTCTTGATACCACTCCTTAAATTTGCTACCCCCTGTCAGAAACAAGCTGCACAATACTACTTAGGTTCTAGATGAAGTGCATCAGTAACTGTTTTTGTTTTAAAAAACAGAATTAAATAGATTTCAGAGATAAAATTGATAACATTGATCCCTAATGTGCCACTTCAATGAGAGATTGAGTTTTTACTTTCAATATTGCTGTTTCTTTTGGTAGTAATTTGTGAATTTCAGAAATAACAATGAAGTTCTCAAGTAAAATACAAGCAGCATTCAGTTTAAGACTCAGTTTAGAACATGGGTCACCCACCAGTCCTACTTATAAATATAACAGCATAGAACATTTTACAAATTCAGTGGAAAAAATTTAGCAATTATTCCATTTATAACTTCTTTTCCTCAGGTGAAATTCAAGAGAATATAGACTGGGTTCTGGGGGATTGTGAAACATAGATATTGAACAGATTCACATTCATCTTCAACAAAATCTGCCATTTCAGGCTATATTCTGGAAGCCAAAATCTTTTTCATCATTCTTTGTGTTCCAAACTTTCTTCTAAAAGCAGAGGTTTTACCCAATGTTGTTTTCATACCTTTTAGAAATTTCATTCTTTCTCTTAAAGTTAGATACTTCTCAGGGGTATCTGAGTGGGACAATACAATTAAGGTGGTAGCTGAACCATGCAATTGAATTCCAATCCTTTTTCCACGCACTTGTGGAAACCCTGATCTTCCTATACTGATTTGCAAATTGATCTTAAAACTACCTATTACATGCATCTTCTATAAAATATGAATAAGAAGAGACAACATTTATGTATTTATTTATGCTTTATGTCACCCTTCAAAAGCAGATTGTAAGAACATTTGATGATCTGAATTTATTGTAAATAAACGAACAGGAATAGTTAACCTTCTAGATTAAATTGCAACAGAAGGTTTATTTTATGTAGCCATAGCATTTGTGAAGAAAGCACACACTTTTTCTCTCTCAGGGTTACAGGAGTGACGATCATATAATTTCAGATTCAACAGTTGATATATCTAAGAATGCATTCTAAATAGTAATCTTCATTGTATTCTACAAGATTAATTCTCCAATACAAAAATGTTAGATATTTTAAGGCCTAAGGGATACTCTTGGCATCTGAATCACAATGAAGAACAAAACAAAATCTATATTTAGTTTAATTGTATTTACATTTCATTAAAATTGAATTATTTCAATGGTATTGGTTACTCCAGGGTATTTCATGATTCCAGAACTGTAAATTAAGAACTGTAAATTTAATGGCTACTTTTTGATGTGTTTGGGAAATCATATCAAAGGCTCTATGAAGTCCCAGACAGGAACATCTACAACAAGCTGATTTTATCAAAATACACAATATGCAACAGGCTAGCACAATAAAAATTCTGTCTCTTACATGTGTACATTGTGATGCAAGTACAAAAGGAGCCGAGTTTGCATTACCACGTGTTCATATACATTTTTTTTCATTTGCACTATGGATGTCCACACCCCAAGGCCTCAGAATGTGTAACTGTATTCTATTAAATAAACTGATTAATCCATAAGTGGTTAATAGCATAGTGGCAGCCAGGTGTACAATGATTTGTCCACCATAATGAAGCGCTGTGCTCACTACTGAAATCAAAGAGTTAATGTACTTTTCAGAGAATAAAGATGATCTCAAGACCATTTCTATTTGTTTTTATCTTAATCAGTTTTAGAGCATATCTAAATGCAATCAGCTTTTTGGAAGTTGTCATTTGCATCATCTGCATCCAGCTAATGAGTAAATGTATTTCCCGGATTCATAATGAATGTATTGAATAATTATTATATTAGGGATTGGTAAAGTGAAAATTTATTAGGACTGTATGAAATTTGGATGACACTGACATTACACTTAACACTGTATTAGAGTTACTTAATGTACAATTGAAATTTGTCAGCATTAGAACATGTAGCTAAGATTCTTCTACCAGCTTTGACTGGGGAAGTGAAAGGTCAAACAGAATTAAAGATAGAAAAACTCCAAAACCAGGTTGCCTTGAAACTCACAGCCACTCAATCTTGACAGGCTGAAGCCTGTTTTCCTCTGTTCAGACCCCCACAGCCTCTGGGCCAGTGGTGCGTTGTCCCTAGTTCGGACCGATTCTATAGAACCAGTAGTAAATCTGGTGGGAGGCTCCGCCGACTGACCCTAATGTCATCAGAAGCGATCTGTGCATGCGCGAGCGAAGTGATCCTGTTGCGAACTGGTAGTAAAGGTAAGTAGAACCCACCCCTGCTCTGGGCACCAAGAAAGGACCTTGGTAACCCAGGGCAATGATATATAGTTGGCTATCATCAGCATAATCATGATAAATCTTTTCCCCAGCTAAATGTAAATTTTAATCTGTTTTTAAATTATTGGGTATTTTAAATTTGTCTCAGCCAAATTATTTAATTCGCTTTTATTCTATTTTAAATTTTTGTATTTATGTGTTTTATTCTGTGGCTGTTCACTGCCCTGAGTCCTTCGGGAGTAGGGCGGTATATAAATCCAATAAAAAAACAAAAACAAAAAAAAAACAAATAGTGCACTGTCAACAGATAACTTTCTTCCAAGGCTTCATGTAGATGGAACCACTATAACATTGTACCTCCCAATTCCCTGAGCCAGCTCAGGAGGATGCTATGAGCAATGATATTAAATGCTGCTAACAGGTTGAGGGCCAAGATGGACGCACTATCCCTATCCTAAGCATACCAAAAGTCATTGACCAGTCTTGATCAGTACCATCTCAGTACTATGACCAGGCCCGAATCTTGACTGAAAGGAATCCAGATAATCTGCCTCTTCCAGGTCCTACTATAGCTGTAAGCTGACCACCTTCTCAACAACTTTTCCCAAAAAGGGATTTGTTAGGTCCAGCAATATCCGCTTATGGAAAAGACAACCAACCGATTCTGACAAGGAGTTTGTAACAGTCTCTTCCAACAGATAAGCATTCACTATTATCTGGACCCAATCACCTGTTATGTCCTAGAAGAACATAATCATCCAGGAAAAACAGGGGTCTAAAAATTAAAAGTCAGGGCTGAACTCACAGCTCTAGGGACCCTGTCCGCTTTATCGGGACAAACATTTTCAAATTCCTCCCAAACAGCAGGCAATTCACAGGACCTGTATAATCTGAGTCCAACTGCAAGCAAATCTGAGCAATTTCATTTGACAGTGTTTAGAATCCTCACTGTGACCCTGCAGTTGTTCTCATCACCCCTCCTTATCTTAATCTCTAGTTTTTCTGGTTTGGGGAAAGAGATCCAACTTCTCTTGTGTCCAGAGGCAAGAGACGATTATCCCTTCATCCTACTAGAACTACCAGACAGCAGATAATACTCACCTGGATAGTCACTCCATATTCAAAATATTGGTAGTGTTCAGCTTTCTATTCTTTCAGATTTACATTTAACTAAATATATACTGTTATGAGCTCTATTTTTATCTGCCACTCATACAGTATACTTAAAATTCTGAACATGTTTACTTTATCCAAACAGCAGACTAATGGATCTCCAAAGTAGGCAGTCATGCATAATTCAAATAAGTATCCTAAGGCTTGCAACTTCAAGTAAAAAGTGCTTCTAAATTAGGTAGGGTGTGACTTTAACATTAAAAAGTGTAACTAATTTCCTTCTTTATCTGACAAATTGATGCATTTTGTAAAGAGCTGACATTAATGTGCAGTATCCATATAATGGTGCATTTGTACCTTTCTGTTAAAGTGATGAACTGCTACAAAATAAAGTAAACATGATGGCTGTAAAACGAATCAACAAACTATAACTATTCAAAGTTTAAAATAACTTAGCAAGTAAAACAAAAAAGGAGATTTTAAGAAAGCACTGTACAAATTCCTAGATTTCTGGATAGCCATAGAAAAAGCAGTACATTCAAAAGTTCTGCACAACAATATGTCATTCAACTAATTTGCAAAAGCCTAGACTGTTTTTTAAAAAAAAATTAACAGAGAAAGTGTGGGAGGGAGAGGGTAATCCAGGTTGGAAGGTGTTACTATGGTCTTCCCTGTAGCAGACCTTATTTGGATGAAAAACTCCACTGATAAGAAAGGGAGGAAAGGGATAAGGCTCCATGCAAAATAGGATCTCCATTTGATTTAGTTTGGAATTGACCTAATATAATAAATCTGTGAAGAAGTAGAATATGGTCAAATAGCAATAGATAAATGGAATGATTTCTTCACATTATTATTACTTTTATTTATCATATGGCACATACCTTCACATAGAACTTGGTGAATACCAGATGTAGTAATGACCATTAATTTAGATTACTTTAAACAGAATTTTATAAATGATATTTATTACTGAAGGTAATCAGTATTATGTTCAGTTGCAGTGGAAATAAAATTTTTGAGTAAGTAGGACTTTGATTTGATTTAACATACTTACCTATCATACTAATGGCCTAGGTTCATGATGGCGAACCTATGGCATGTGTGCCAGAGGTGGCACACAGAGCCCTCTCTGTGGGCACGCGTGCTGTCACCAACTGTTCTTATGGTTTCCGGCACACACGTGTGCTGGCCAGCTGATCTTTGTGCATGCCAGAGTGCTGGAAACTTAAAGACCAGGTGGCCAATGCGCATGCATGCACCGGCCACCTGCGCTTTGGGTTTCCAGCATGCACATGCACGCCGGCTCCTTGGTCTTTGGGTGCACTGGAGCGCCAGAACCCCGAAGCCAGCATATGCACCAGCCACCTGGTCTTTGGATTTCCGGCACTCCGATGCATGCACGTTCTGGTTTGGGCCATCACTGGCCTAGGTATTAACAGATCCAAGCACTGGAGACTATATTAAGAACATAAACTCAAAAATCTAATAGTGAAAAGAACTATTATAAAGAAAATAATTACTTAACTACCTTGATACAAAGGCAGAAAAGTCACATAGTACCGTATTTATCGGCGTATAACACGCACAGGCGTATAACACGCACCTTCATTTTAAGAGGGAAATTTCAGGAAAAAAACTTAAATTTCAAATAAAACTCATGGAGGCCTACCGGTGGGGAAAGCAAAGTCTCAGGCTGCTCCTGGAGCAGCC
>WNWU01000018.1:6076592-6116717 GCA_012654045.1 Ptyas mucosa
CTGGCAGGAGAGGGTTGCACGTTCACTCCAGCAAAGGTTTGTGCAACCCTCTCCGGCCAGGAAGCATGACCGCTTCCCGGCCAGCGCACCTCTTACCGCGCCCACTTCCCCACCGGTAGGCCTCCATGAGTGAGAAGCTGTGCTCTCCTCCGGTCCTCCTGAGGCGCCTCGTCTCCCCGCTGGCAGCTTCTCCTTCTCCTGGCTGCTCCAGGAGCAGCCTGAGACTTTGCTTTCCTTGGCAAAGCGCTTCATCATTGCAGCGCACGGGACACACATGGCACCGGAGGATCCGTGCAGCTATTATCCCACCCCGCCTCGGCCACGCCGCGAGGCTCGAACTCAAGGAGGAGGAAGGGGGGGGAGTCTAAATGACAGTTACCACGAGCAAGCCGCAGCGCTATTATGCAGGGCTCCGAGTGGTTGGAGAAGCGGCAGCTGCGCTTTCAGCAGGCAAGCAACGCTGCCTCTGCCGTGAGGAACTTTGGAGAGAGAGGGCGGGGGCGGGGGCAGCTGTGGGAGCAGCCTGTCTCTTAGCTGGCGAGAACGGCCACAGCCAGTCCCTCCCTCTCTCTCCAAAGTTCCTCGTGGCAGAGGCAGCTTTGTTTGCCCGCTGAAAGCGCAGTCCAGGCTGCTATTGCTCCCGCTTCTCCAACAACTCGGAGCCCTGTGGCTTGCTCGAGGTAGCTGCTGTTTGCACTCCCCCCCTTCTTAACATTATATCGGCGTATAACACGCACACATCATTTGCCCCCTATTTTCAGGGGGGAAAAGTGCGTGTTATACGCCGATAAATACGGTAAATGCAAAACAGTAGACAATTGCCTGAAAAACAAAAACAGAAAAGCAACAAAAGGAGAATACATTTTATTAGGGCAAAGTATAATAGCTTCTTAATTTTTCAAATTGGATTTTTTGACCTCTTTGCTGTTTTCCAGCAAAAAATGATTAAAAAAAGTTTATTGGATAAACTTTATCCAATAAAAATTTTATTGGATTCAGGCTAACAAACATGTGATTCATTTAATGACCACATCATTTGCTTAATGACCATGGTGACTCACTTGATGATTGTTATAAAAACTGTGATAAAATTGAGTTGGATCACATGGTGATTCAACTTATAACCATAACAACTTACAACCAAAATTCCAGGCTCAGTTGTGCTTGTAAGTTTGAGACTACTTGTATTTAAATCCTGTTGCTATTTAAACAACACTGTTTGTGTCCAGCAAGATTAATTAATTAATATAATTAATATATATCACAAATAGACAATGTCTAGAGCACTTGTTGGAAAATACAGAACCTGAAATAGATTATTATTTGAATGCTTTCAAAGTAGCTCTACACAAAGAAACAATTCAAAATGGAGTACAAAGGAATGTGGTGAACATTCAAGTATCTGCCTGAACAAAAAATATATGGTACATTTGTGGTAAATAATGAATGACAAAGATGCCATTTACAGATCATGTAGTTTTTTTCATACGCTGGTCACCAGTTCACTATACAGGGATTCCTTTAAAATTTCAGAAAACCACATGAAATAATTAGGATACTGAAAAAGACATAGGGGGGGGGGAAATCCCAGAGAGGAGCTGTACAGCTGTCCCCAATATATGTGCATAGGTGAAGGGGACAAAATCTTTTTGGCTTCTTTTGACCCACATAATTTCTCACAAATTCCAAAACCTGAGCTACCATATTTTTCAGACTGTAAGACGCAGTCCCCCTCCCCCCCCCAAAAAAAGTGGTTGGAAATGTCAGTGCATCTTGTAGACCAAATGTAGACCTGTTTTTGGCCTCCCAAAACCACCCCTGCGCGTCCCGCTTTCACCAAAAACGGGCCGGACAGAGGGTTTGGAAGGCCTGCAGAGTGTTCCTGGGGGCCGGGGAGAACAAAATTTGGACGTGTGGAGGCCAAAAACTATTTTTTTTCTTATTTTCCTCTTTGAAATCTAGGTGCATCTTATACTCTGAAAAATACGGTAATTCACCATAATATAGTCATATAGTGCTTGAAACTCCAAATTATTTTGTGAGTCTTAAAAATCACATGGAAACTATAGTCCTCTTCTAAGATATATTTCATAACCCCGAGCAGAGATGAATAGAAGTCAAACAAGTTGCTCAATAGTAAAAAGAGAAGTGAAGAAAGAAAGATTGCAGTCATAATAATCCTTTACCACAGAATTAATGGAAGCTGACAGAATCTTTAATCTCCCCATAAAGGCATATATTATGAAAACTGCTTGATTGAAATACAATTCAGCTTTAAACAATCTTCAAAATCTTCAGATCAATTATAATAAATAAGAGCTGTGCAAGTGACTCCAATGGAAGGTGACCTAGTGTAGTAGGAATATACTAATGTTCCTAACTATAAATACATTACAAATACTGTACCAGTGTTCTCCAAAAGCCTGCAATCTATTGTTGCTTTTAATTAAGACAGCTTGTAGCTAGAAAACTTCAATGCTGAATTGTTTGAAGGAGGGGGGGGAAAGACAGTTGGAAAGAAAAAAGACACTCGGTTATGAGAAATGGTTATATTTGTTTTTTTTTCTTTACAAGTCTTTCTATTTTAAAATCTGAACTGTCATGAAAAATGTCTTAAAAGCATTTCAGATATCCCTTTGTTGTCTGATCTTTCATTTCATTGTTATTCTCATCAATTCTTTTTAATCAGGCCTGCTTCTGCTCCATGTAATAATAATGACTGGCAAATCTGCAGTTGAAAGACTGTTTCTAAAGATGAAAAGTAGTTATTTTATTAATGTACTTATTAATTATTATACATGTTCCTATATAGATTTTGTGTGAAAATAAGGACATACAATTTATATACAAATTTATAATGCAGCCTGTCAAGAGTGATTTCATTTAAGGATTCGAATGCAAACTGAGCAAAACAATTAAAGCAGAATGCTATTTTAAACTCATTCATTTGAATTATATGCCAGTAGACAAATTAAATGTAAAAATATACTTTTGTTAGCTGAATTTTTGGCTATATGTTCAAGAGCAAATCTAGTCAAGATACAAATAATTATCTCAGAACACTGAAATTAGAGCGCTACCATGAGACTCAGCAATGCTGCAAACCTTATTCTTCCTACATTTCCAGTTAAAAGACTGAGCTGCTACCAAATATTGCAGCTAAATTGGGAAAGGGTGATGAAGTGGCCAGAGGATATGATAGCAAAGGCAGGCTACCCCACTCAGTCAATACCTATAATACTTGTATGCATGAGATTAAGGTACTTGAGCATGAGATTAAGACAAACACAGTACCTGGGTACAATGCAGTCAAAGACCCAATAATATCAACCACTATTATCCAAATTTAGGCTTCAAGCACTGATAGAATATACACAAACACCTATAGCCATGATGGCGAACCCATGGCATGTTTGCCACAGGTGGCACGTGTAGCCATATCAGTGGGCACGCCAGCTCAGCTCTGGCGTGCATGTGCATGCCGGCTACCTGATTTTCAGGCCTTTTGGGCCCACCGGAAGTAGGGAAGCAGGCTGTTTTCTGCCTCTGGAGGGCTTGGAGGGGGTGGGGAAGGCTGTTTTCACCCTCCCCAGATGCATAGAGAGGATTTGGAGTCAGGTGACAAAGAAAAATGGGCCTATCGGGCCACCGCGTGCCAGGAGCAGGTTGCGCGCGCATGCACAGGGCGGGGCACATAGAATTATGGGTGTGGGCACGTATGCGCGTGAACCTCCCCCACCCAGCCCCTTCCTGGCACGCGATGGCAAAAAGGTTAGCCATCCCTGACCTATAGTATATACACAAATATCGCCAGATGGAAAGCAGCTAAGTCTTCAACTTGTGACTATTGAAAGTTATGATGGACCTCCACAGTACTACTTATGACCCAGATTTGAAGTTCCAACAGCTACCCTCCCCCTGTGGTCACATGATCATGTTTTGAGTGCTTGGCAATCAGCCCATATTTATGGCCGTTTGCAGCATCTCACAGTCCCATGACCACAAGTTACAAAGCTTTTTGCCAGAATCCAGCATTGACTTCCAGTTTCTAGCCAAAAAAAAAAAATACCCAATGGAGACAATGGATTTACCTAATGACCTTGGTGTTCACTTAATGGCTATGGTGTTAGTTTAAGATGCCACAAAAGTAGTCATAAAATCAAGCATGGTCAATCACATAACTGGCATAACTTACAACTTAATTCTGAGCGGTTATGATTGAGGACTACATTACATAGAAGTCAAATTGACTATGTTGTTGATAGAAGAAGAATAAGAGCTCAGTCACAACAGCAAAATCATGGCCAGAGGATGACTATGGAATAAATTGTGAACTGTTCATATAGAAGCTCTGAATCAAGCTAATGCAGAAAAAGAAAATCAACCAATTTCCAGCGATGATCTTGTGCATTTTCAAAGAGAACATCATGAATTGTTTTCCAATCCTGAATCTCATTAATAATGTACCAGAAGAACCATGGAATGAAATCAAAGAAGTTGTTAAAGATGAATGCGAAACAAAACTGCCAAAGAACAAGAAACAGAAGAAAGCAAAGCTATGTCAAAACAGTCAAAACTGCCAAGTCAAAAAGCCAAAACCAAGAATTTCAGAGAACTGTTAGAAGAGAGAAGAAACAGCACTACAATGACATTTGTAAAAATATTGAAGATGGAGACAGGCATGGATATAAGGAAAGTCTTTCAAAAGATCTCTGAACTCATAAGGAGATTTCAATCTCAAACAACTATGCTAGAGAAATCAATAGTCAAATATTAACTGATTCAAAGTAAATCAAACAGATAGAAGGTATATACTGACATTCTGTACAGTAGATATCAATATCTAAGATACTTAGAAGTATTTCTTACTTATAAGAATCTCTTTTATTAGAAGATGAAACACTTTGGTCAAGACTTAGTAACCAAGTCAAAAGGCTATAGTTATTGAGGGAATGGGGGTGTGGTGGCTCAGTGGTTAGATGCTGAGCTTGTCAGCTGGAAACCTGACAGCCTGGGTTCAAGACCCAAGCACTGCATGACGGAGTCAGCTGCCATTATTTTCCCCAGCTGCCCATTTAGCAGCAGTTTGAAAACATGTAAATGTGAGTAGGTAAATAGGTACTACTTTGGTGGGAAGGTAACAGCATTCTGTGCACCTTGGCATGTAGTCATGCTGACCACATGACCATGGAAAAGTCTTTGGACAATGCTGGCTCCCTCACCTAAGAAATAGACAGGAGCACCGATCCCTAGAGTTTATCATAACTGGATAGATCACAATGATACCTTCACTGAGGGACTATCTATAGAAATATGGCTAACAACAGATTAATGTAAAAGTTCTAACCAAACTATGTCAGCAAATCTAGAAAATGAAACAGTGGCTAATATACCAATACCAAAGAAAGGAGACCTGACAGAGTGTGCAAACTATCATACAACATCCTTAATTTCATATATCAGCAAAATAACATTCAACATCATTTAGTACAGTTTAGAGTCCTACATGAAAAGGGACATTCCAAATGTTCAAGTGGTCTTTAAATAAGACTGGAGAACAAGAGACAAAATTGCTGTCACATGTTGGATCATTTAAGTTAAACCCCAAAAGGAATCAATATATACTTCATTGTTTATAGAAAACCCTTTTATTGTGTCTATCATGTCAAGCTGTGGACTATACTTAGGAAAATAGGAATCTCAAAACAATTCAAAGCACAGATGAACTAGGCTCATATTATATTCTAAATACATGATGCAAAAAGCATTGGGAACTCTATAATGCTGGGAAAGGTGGAAGGAAAAGTAAAAAGAGAATGAACAGCAGCAAGGTGGATGAACCTGAACCTATCTACCAATGGATGCATCATTGGTAGGTCAGAAGGCTGAGGTCTATTTTGTGGCCACTGAGTCAACATTGTCTGATGGCATTTAAATGAAAGTGTGATATGTTATTATTTTTCTCAGTGTCTTCCATTAGCTTTCACAGAAGTTCATAGATGAAGTCCAATATTTAATATACCCAATATATAACAGCAATATTTTTATTTGCTGTTTATAGTTATTTAGATCTAAGACATATACTCTATCTTCTGCATACAATTATAATACAAAGCTGTATCAGAATAAAACCTCAATTTAACAGACTTGAGTAGCAGATTTTGGATACAATGGACAATATCCTTATCAGGATAGCATGCCAAAATAATGGACTTGTCCATTATTTGGAGAAGCACTTTCAACAATAGACTTTGTTTCCCCCCAAAATTGATATGTTTCAGTCCATGTTTGATTTCCAAGTGAGGAAAGGAAATTGCTAGGAAAATTGGATACATTGGTGAGATATTCCGATACTTTATGTTTATATTCCTAATAGTAGGGAGAAATAGAAGGTACTGTGAATATAAGGTAAGGATGAGTAGTATACTGGGATAGTGGTGATTAAGAATCAAGAAAAGGAGACTGAGAAGCCTGGGAAATTGGTCAGGTAGCATCTTGGGAAATGTGGGTGAAAGCAGCATGTTGGAATAGCAGCTAATGTGGAAAGTAAGTAAGCTGCTGGGAACACCAACCAATTAAAAAGCAGGCTAAAGGATATATGGATGATATAGCAACAGCAGCAATGTCTTTCCTCCAACTGGTTCCTATTCTGAACAATGCTTTGTTGCTGATAGAAATTTGAGAAAACTTGTTCTTAAAGTCAGTCCTGAGAATGAGTTCTATTAGAAGGCTACCTCTGTGACTGGAAAGAGAAAGAAAAAAAAGGAAAATATTTGGATTTAAGATGTACGGGCGTTTAAGCCACCTGTTTCCTAAGCAGTCCATTAAACCAAGGTTTGGCTCTATTAAAATACCAATTTAATTAACATACAAGGTCACATCTGGACTGCAAAATTCCAAACAGCCAAGTAAGAAACAAGTAAGTCCAAACCCTCCAACAGTCCATATTGTTGAAGCTTATATGTGATAGCTCATCTGTCATGTTTTTTGTACAAACTGCTGTCCATTGTACTGTAACAAATTCTGAAAAATCTTTCCAAACTACAATTCTCAGGGTTCTTTTTAACTTAATATCCCATAATGCACAAGGCTTTCCTAGTCTATAAACTGATTTGAGGGGGTGGGGTTTACAATTACTTAAAGAACAGGCCTAATTTTTTAGGACAGGATCATTGAGTCAAATTCTGCATACAAACAAATATGATCCAGCCAATTTTCAGTGTGTAATGAGAGGACAATTGTGGAAGGGTACTTACAAGTCCATGACATCCATCTAATGTTATTTAAAACAACACTGTCAGGTGTTTTAACAATCTGAGTCAGAACCACTTAAGGTATTATAGGTGGCATAAAATTCTGGTTTTTTTGGTGCAACGGACAAATTAGCTGGCAATTGCAGGCCTGTGTGGTGAACAGGAGCAGCTCTGGATGTAAGAGTCAATCCCAAATCAACTCCTTTTACAGAAAAGCCCATCTGAGACCTTTTCATTTGTTAGAATTGCTTTTATCAGCATTCTATCTTCCAAGGCATAGCAAAAGCCCCTAGAATCAACTTCACTATCTGCAGAAAATGGCTGAAGCTACTTTTAAAATGTGTTATTTTACACCTACATATATACAAATACCATTTATGCATGAAAAAATATGTGGGATTGAAATACAGCATATATATCTTGCATTGTAATGTGTATTTTTAATACATAGCTGTTCTTAATGAAATTATACTAAGTGTGGTAACTTTGTTTTCATCAAAGAAAACTTTTTTTCTTCATTTGTATGTGCCAACTGTTAAGGACTGTATAGTTATATAAAATCAGTTGCAGATGGAAGGTACTCCATGCAAATTAATTTCTTAAAATCCAAACCAAGCAGATATCCTTACAAGAAGGCTGCAGTTTAGTGGTTGTGGTTTTTTGTTTTTAAAAGCAAAATGCCAGGGTGTCTGAATGAGGAATTCAGTCAGGTGAACCGCTGAAGTTTAGAGAAAAATCTCAAAAGCTTTCTATAGTAATAATATGATTAGACTATTCATATTGGGGGGAAAAAGATACAGTATAGTAATACATACATGTATTCAGTTATATATAGACATCCATTTTGTAGTAGAGAGCCCCTTTCCCTTTATCTTATCTGTTGGCTTCTTGACTGAGCCAACTTTCCAATACGATCAAAGATTGATAGACATTGAATATCTTCTATAAGAAAGCCTGACAATATAATTCACAGATTACATTAAACAGAGAAATTGCAATCTTCACCATGTCATAATGTGCTATAACTAAAAACTCAACTGAAACCTGTTATTATAGCAACTTTAAAAATATTTTATTAACTACTAAGTGCCTTATGGTATAAAACATAGATATTAACTTTTCATTAACTGTGTATTCTGACCTAGGCTTCCTTTATCTTCTTTTACATGCTGCCAAAGACCTAATTGGCAATTATCTTGGCAAGGCCACACGGAAACACAGAGTCAAAAAATGACACCATCCACAAAGTTGCTTCCTGCAAAGGCCCACGTGCCTTTGCTCTTCCTTTGTGTCTTATGGGAGGGGCCAATCATCTCCAAGTCTTACTCCCGAGGAAACAAAACTCCCTTTTGTTTTAACTATTCTTGCCTTCTGGCAGCTCTGCGCATGCGCACACTAGGAATAGGCTCCCCCCGTTCCTCTGCTTCTCTGATGTCCAGAGTCCGCACATAACTCCCAGATGGCCCTGGCCCCATCTCTGCCTCTCATGCAGAGCCCTCGTCTGAGTTTTCCCCAGATTCCAGAACTGGCCCATGTTCCTCCCCAGCCTCCTCACTGTCCAACTCTGCTGCCAGCTCCGCAGGCTGCTGGCGGACCACAACACTGTGTACCTGCATTGTATTGTATTGCACTGCATTGGGGGGGCGCGGGGGGCGGACAGAAAGCATCAGTCAGAAGGGCCAGGATACAAAATGGACAATGGCATGCCATTCATACAGGCATCTTTCTAATTCTGGATTTTTTTCTTCTTGAGTTTTGGGCAGTTTTACGGAGCTTGTTTTTTATCCTAAGTGTGATAAGTCTACCTTAGGCCTTCTATCTCAATTTTTATCTCAAAGAGGCAGGAAAATTTGCTACTGATTTAATTTAGCAAGAAGGCATTTGGATGGTAGCAAAAAAGGATGTCTGATTGCTCATATCAGGAATAAAAATAAATGACCTCTATTTCATCACTTATATTTTAAATTTTATGACATATTGCATTTTTCTTTCCAGGAACTGAAGCAAGATCCTTAGTATACGTAGGTTTTTAAAGTTTGTCTTTAAACATTATCTCAACAGCCAAGGTTAATCTGCAAATCCACCATTTTAATACTTTCAAACATTTCTCAATAACTTTTATTTGGAATTTCCCTTGAAGTGATATAAACTTCCTTTAATAAGGGTAACAATACTTTTTCATCTGTGTATTGATCATCATTTTGGAAAAAGATCCTTGAAATACATAGTGGATATACTTCCTAAAATATAAAATCCAAGATCCTTCATGATACAGTATATACACAGAATAAAAACTACTATAGTATCTGTAAAACCCTAAATTTAAGAAACAAATTTGTTTTTCATGAAACACTGTTCTTAAGAATAGGTGAATAAAAAAGTAGTTCACTATTTTATATCTATAGTTATAAAAGCTAGAAAGGATGCTATATTGTTAAACATTCGTTTTATATCAATCTTTATTTTATTCAGAATATATGTCAAAATAATACATATATAAGGCCTAAATGTTGTTTTATAGTCTTCATTTCTAATGTGAGAAAAGAATTTCAGAAGTTCAGCTCTGATCATTCATGAGCAGGCTAGTGGTATTTTCATCTTGTTAATGATGTGCTGGTTACTGCTCTCTCTATTATTATGTCCTAGGATGGGCAGATACCTCTCCATTGCAAATCAGATGGATAACTGAATGTTCTTCATTAATGTTTTCCTGCATTTAAAGTAAATTCATTTGTAATATGTCATATTTCAACATGTTCTTTCTCTGAAATAGTTAGAAATAAGCCTAAATAGGCTTTGAACATTTTAAGACAATGTGTATTGATGCTTTTCATAACAAAATCAATACTTATGAAATACCAACAGCCATATTGTGCTAAACATCTATTTCTATTATAAGATTTAGTCACTTGAGTTGTTAAACATTAAAACTGCAAATTCTTGGAAAACCACAGTTCCATTTTTATTTTCATAGGAAAAAAATCCATGAAAGAGGAATTGTGATCATACAGGATTTAACTTTCTGATGTTATATTATGCATTTGCAAGGTGACCAAAGGTGTTTATATTCTTTTTGAACACAAAACAAATAAAAATAGATGCCTGCCAGCTTATACCATAAGCTAAATAATTCCAAATTCCAAAACAATCAACCACTTCGCTTGAAAATTATTACTATCCTCCCTTGTTAAAAAAAATCAAATATTGATGAACAGTACATGTCCTGTAGGTCAAGGTCCCCAACCCCCAGGCTACGGACCAGCATCAATCTGTGGACTGCCAGGAATCAGGCCGTGCAAGTGAGTGGAGCCCCATCTGCACTCGCGTGGGATCCAGGCAACACATGGAACCATGCCCCGCCTGGTCCACAGAAAAACTGCCCTCCACGGAACCAGTCCCTGGTGCCCAAGACATTGGGGAGCCACTGCTGCAGATACTTTATCAGAACTAAAATGAGTCATAAAATCAGATACCAAAAAACATACAATATGGAAATTAGTATTTCACAATACTAATTGTTAAAATGTCACTTTTGGTCTGCCACTTGAATGGCTGAAAAAAGCAAATTGAATGTACAGTATTTTTGCTGTTTATCAACAAGAAAAAATAGAAACATGAAATATGCAGACAGTGTCTTAGGACTCTATCACTATGGCTTAGCCTATAAAGTGAAAAGCTGGAAATCTCAAATATCCTCTCCCTTAAGCCCTACGGTATACCCAATGGGTGGCCAATCTTTTAGCTTGCCTGGCCACATTGCATGAGGAGGAATTGTCTTGGGCAGCATATAAAATATATAGTTTTATAATATAAAATCACATAATAATGTTGAAGTTAACAATCTTGTGGGTTGCATTACTAGCTGTACAAGGAATATATGTGACCCTTGGACTGGGGGTGGGACATGCCTGGAATACACATTCTGGCTCTCCCTTCCTATCTGCATATGGCAGCTTGGTAGACCTCTCCCTAACCCTAGACTAAAACTCTTTTTACAATCGGTGCTGTTATTCTGATGAGAGGTAAAAATAGGGGGGAAATGAGATAATTTCTACAAAACCACTTCCTAACATGTTACTATAGATTAGAAGCTCCAGCTATTTCTTTTGGGAAGACACACCAATTCATAAAAGTGATAGAAAGGGGATGTTGGCAGGGGGGCAGCGGTCGACCCCGAGGTGCCTCGCTTGCGGGGTACCGCAGGGATCAGTCCTCTCGCCCCTCCTGTTCAACATTTATGTAAAGCCGCTGGGTGAGATCATCCGTGGCTTTGGGGTGGAATTCCACCAGTACGCTGATGATATTCAGCTGTACATCTCCACCCCAGGCCACCCCAACGATGCCCTTGAAGTGATGTCCCAGTGCCTGGAGGCCGTGCGGGCCTGGATGGGGAGGAACAGGCTTCGTCTCAACCCTTCCAAGACCGAGTGGCTGTGGCTTCCGGCGTCCCGATATAACCAGCTGGTGCCATCGCTGGTTATTGGGGGTGAATCATTGGCCCCCACGGAGAGGGCTCGCAATTTGGGCGTCCTCCTGGATGCACGGCTGTCTTTAGAAGAGCACATGACGGCCGTGGCCAGGGGGGCTTTCTATCAGGTTCGCCTGATACACCAATTGCGTCCCTTTCTGGATCGGGACTCCCTACGCACAGTCACTCAGGCACTCGTCATTTCCCGCCTGGACTACTGTAATGCTCTCTACATGGGGCTCCCCTTGAGGTGCATCCGGAGGCTCCAGTTGGTCCAGAATGCGGCCGCGCGGGGGATTATGGGAGCAATGGGACGCTCCCATGTGACACCTCTCCTGCGCGAGCTGCACTGGCTTCCTGTGGTCTTCCGGGTGCGCTTCAAGGTGTTGGTGACCACCTTTAAAGCGCTCCATGGCTTAGGGCCAGGGTACTTACGAGATCGCCTTCTGCCGCCAATAGCCTCCCACCGGCCAGTACGTTCGCACAGAGAGGGCCTCCTTAGGGTGCCGTCCGCCAGACAATGCCGGCTGGCGACCCCCAGAGGGAGAGCCTTTTCTGTAGCGGCACCCGCCCTGTGGAATGACCTACCCCCAGAGATACGTATGATACCTGACCTCCGGGCTTTCCGACGAGCCCTGAAAACACATTTATTTCATCTAGCCGGCCTGGCTTGACCCTATTGTTTTGGTTTTAAATTATAAATTGGTTTTAACTTGGTTGTTTTAAATTGTGGGCCAAAACTATTTAATTATTTTAAATTGTTTTTTAATTTTGTATGCTCTATTTTATTTTGGCTGTTCACCGCCCTGAGTCCAGCTGGAGAAGGGCGGTATACAAATTAAATAAATAAATAAATAAATAAATAAAAATCAAAATTTAAAAAAAATCAAATTTTAACTTCAAAGTCTAACAGAACAACATACTCTGATGGGGAGAACGATAGATTAAAGGTAGATCAAGAGTTTTGATTGCTATTTTCAATTGAGAAAAACAAAGATGCAGCATTGCAGTTCGACCACAAGATGGTACTGGTCAGCTACAAACTGCTAATTTAATAAACAGTTCAGGATATTATCGTCCTCTCTCTTATCAAGGAAACATTATTATGACAGACTGTAAAACTGAATTCATCCCAAGTACTGTATATTTTAATTATTCCCCAAGTTATACAGAGACAAGAAACAAAAAAGTCTTATCTAACATTTATAAATCAGCACAAATCAGAATAAATCTAAACCTTTACCTATTTCTACAGAAAAAAAATTAATTTTAGGACAAACTCCTCTGCTTGTTTTTACTGGTTACCTTAACCTAGTTTCTTAGGACAATTCTAGCTATATTTTCAGAGTTGTTCAAGAGAGATTGTTTTCCCAATTCAGAAGCAGGAGCTCCTTGATCCAAACAAACAGTGGTTCCCAATTTTCTTCAAAATCTCAAAATATGATATTTAAATCTTATACATTCAATAAAAAGGACAGGATGAGGAAATCTGACTTTTGTGTACAGTGGTACTTTAAAGTTTGGTACCTACTGTATTTCAGCCATAAATAACCTTGCTAGCTCTGCTAAGAAATGAGATTAGGAAATTGAAAGTAAATGCAGAACAAAAGTTTGATATTATTGCTTTTAATATATCCTTTTTATTTTTAAAATAAAAGCTATTTATTTAGTCATGTCACATCCATGAAGCTTCTACAGTTAACTGTGTGATATTAAGTTTCTGGAGAGAGGAGATTCATTGCTGGTTCTATATCTGACAGATATTGATTAGAATAATAATTATGCAATTATATATTTTACTTCAAATCTATCATTTTGACCAGGTCAATAATGAAGAAGGATAACAATATATTAAAAATACAGAATACATAAAAGCAATATGATTTTTTAAATAAAATATACAACAGTATTCACACGGTAAAAGCAATTCTAAAGACTTGAAATAAGCAGAATACAAATACAACTCCTAAGAAAGCACATTCCACTGCTTAGAAATGACACATCATAGTGTCTTAGATAACAAAAACAGATCTGGTCCATCAACTTTCCAGATTCCCACAATATAGTTTCACTATGAAAACTATGATGGGGGGGGGGGGGGGAAGAAAATAGCAGTTGAAATTTTGCACAGCCCAAGCAAAGTAACTGATATAGAAAGAATATTAAACTATTTGTCTCTTCCTTTCTTCCTTACAGCTGCAGTATGATTTCTCTTACCAGCATTGTTAGTGATTTCTTACAGTCTACTTTTACCAACTTTCCAATTCATGCTTTCCAAAAATCACTCCTAGAAAAAGTACTGAGATTTCATATTGCAGATTAAACTAGTTTTAGTAAAATAAACATATTTTGATTGTTTATATTACTATTTTTATTTTATGTTTTTGTTATTATTTTATTAAAGTCTACAACAATGAACAAAATAATACAATCTTTAACTTAAAAAACATGACAATGGCTAAATCCTGTAAAAGACAATAAGAATGCAAAAAGTAATAATCAAAATTTATTTTAAAAAATCTGTCTAAAAGGCAATCTCCTCCTAGAGCAGCTATTATCTTACAAATATCTGACTGCTCCTTAAAAAACTACAGGCTTGGTATCCTGCAACTGATTACTATATCCTAATAATGCAACAGTAAACAATTGTTATGGCCTTCGGACAATGATGAAATCCTCCGTGGGTTGTCACCAGTTCGCTGCCCACGCATGTGTGGTGCGCACCAAATGCACGCTATACGCACCAAACATGCGCTTTGCATGGAAAAAGGAGCCTTTGAAGGTAAGTAGAACAGTGAGGGGCGGAACAGCTGTGCCGCGCGATTTAGATTTGCTAGAAAGCAGGATTTCCTGCTTTCTAGCGAATTTAAATTGCACGGCACAGCTGATCGTCATAAATACTGGTTTGGACGAACCAGTACCTTTTTTTTACTACCGGTTTGCCTGAACCGGTAGCTTTTTTAAATTACCAGTTCGCCCGAACCAGTACCTTTAATTATTACTGGTTCACCCGAACTGGTAGCATTTCACCCCTGCCTTCGGACTCTTAGCATGCTTGCCCAACACTATTCCCACTTTCTATTTCATACCATAACATAAACAAGTAGAGCTTCACTCATAGCCTGAACCTATGACATAATCTATTGCTATAAATACAGTGTATTTTAAGAAAAAATAATATTCTAGGTTTTCTAGTTATAGATCCAGATAACCCACTTCCTCCCGAACCTTTTGAAGGTACAGACCTACCACCTTCTCAATAAAATTTTAGTCCCTCTCTCCCCCTTAGGGTAGAAACTGGAGTCTCTCCCAATCCACATAAATAATCCAGAAGTATATTAGGTCAGTGGTAATGAAAGCCACTGGCTGATATAAGAGGTTAGAATAGTTGCATCACCATCATTCCAGCTCCATTAGAGATTACTGACAAGCATGAACAATTTTGTCTCAGTATTATGCTCCAGATTGAAACTTAACTGATAATGCAGATAATTCATTTCCTCCAAAAGAGGAACAAAAGAAGGATGAAGATTGGCAAAAAATTATCCAGTACTACTTGGTCTAGGCATGGCCTTTTGAGGAGGGGCAGACTATCACCTCTTTTAAAGTAGATGGAAATACCATTCCAGCAAGGAAGCATTTACTATTGCTTGAATCCAGCTGTGTGTCCTCAGGAGGCCTTAATCAGCCAGGAAGAACATTGGTCTAATACACTGGTACCAGAGTTTACAGTCCCAAGGACTCAGATACATCTTTTCAAAAGCCACAGAATCAAATTGAGCCCAGATAACCAGACAAGACTAAGGTCATCTCCCTAGGATCAGAACAGCTGGAAGTTAGCTTTGAGTGGATCCTAAAAAATTTTTTTCAATAGGTGTTTGGCATAATTTTCACAGTGGCCCTAGAAAGGTTTATCTAACCACTTTCTTATCCAGAAAGGACCAGATCACCTGAAACAAGGTCACCAGGTGACTAACTGCAGGTTCAATGTCAAAGAAATAGGCATGTTTCACCACCCTTATTACCACAAGTTAATCCTTAATAAAGGCTCTTATTTTATCTATCTGGTCAGAATCATTCTTCATCTTCCACCAGAGGAAGATGCCAATATAGGCATCACTTATGCTACTTCATCTCCCAGAGTTCCTC
Organism: Ptyas mucosa; assembly: GCA_012654045.1. Taxonomy (NCBI): domain Eukaryota; kingdom Metazoa; phylum Chordata; class Lepidosauria; order Squamata; family Colubridae; genus Ptyas; species Ptyas mucosa. The sequence continues at coordinate 6,092,463 of WNWU01000018.1, forward strand.
TGAGAACCAGGGGTACATCTGGGCTCCAACCACATGGAGACTTTAATAGATCCAATCTAAGGCTGCTCCCTTGTTCATGCTAAGCAGTGACTAAGGCCTAAACCAGAGCATAAACCAGAGCTTTAGAATTACCCTAAGTTTCCTTTGGAATTCTATCAGGTCTTTCAGGCAATTAGGATGGAAGAGGTTGCCCCTCCTCTTGCAGGAGGGGCAACTTGATAAGCTCCAAAGCTAGCAGGAAGTGATTCATCGGTAATTTTAAAATTCAGTGATACCTTTATTTTACAATGAAGCTTATATGCAGATTTCTATAGCAGTTTATGTCATTTGCAATATGACATCGTTACACAAATTTGTCATTTCTATATTGAAAATGAAAATTTGAATGAAAAATTGTCATTTGTGTAAATTATGAAATTGACAAAAATTGACATAATGTAAATTGCATCAATGCTTATAATGTTGTCCTCATGCAATTGACAGAAAATTGTTATGATGAATGAACAGTCAGAATAACAGACATCCTTCCTTACCAACTGGTCTTTTAAATCAAGATTTCACATTTGTTGCTTGCTTTAAAGTTGACTTTACATACACTAAGCATTTAGAAAACAAACAACATATTTTTTTACTCACAAATCCTAAACTCAGGGTGAAGATTCATTCACCAAGCTTGTGAGTTGGTTTATGAACATTTGTTAGCAGGCTAGATAACATCTTCAGCAAAGTTTAGGGAATGTCAGTGTCAGTGTTCCTTCTGTTCTAAACTCCAATGAAGACGTTACCTAGCCTGGTAATGAAACATTCGGAAACCAACCCGCAAGCTCGGAGAACGAACCTTCACCCTCATCCTATACCCGAGCTACAGATATTCGCCACTATTGCAAATCCTAAACTATTTCAAAAGTGCACTCATTTTTAGGGGTACTGTCATCTATAGTTTTTAAACTTACAAATGCAATGTGTTTAAAATACATTTTAATAAAATGTATTTTAACAATACATGAAAAACAAGAACTATAGCAAATCATATCATACCTTCATCTACAGAGGCTTCACTACTATACCCATCATACTCTGCAGACAAAGGGCTATATTTTTGTCTGGTTTCCCAACGATAATTTTTCTGTTGTCTACTGTTGCCTGCTGGTGGCCATGAACTCTGGGTTCTTGACAAGGCTTCATGGTATTTACCCAGTGCCTCATCTTCACTCTCCGATGATGAACCATGCTGGTCTTTATTTATATATAAGTTATCTATTTTGGGAAAAGAGAAAAAAATTAACAGATGGTGCCATCCTAAAGTTATATTTAGTTAAGCACTGACAAATTTAAATATCAAAATAACCGGACAATCAACATAAATGTATTTCTATTAATGCTTCAGAAAGCACAAAATGTCTAGTGAAGAAATAATCAGGTTCTCAATAATTTAATTCCTCCATTTGTGTTTTATTTTATCCCATCTAATTCATTTCATTGGCATCCTTCAGTCTCAAGAGACGATGGTATTGTGCTCTGGAAAGAGGTCCTAAAACAGCATCTAGTGTGACTAAAAAGGCCAATTCGAGAGTGGCAATCCCTTCCACAGAGGGCAGATACATTCTGTCCCCTGCCCAGCCCCCAGATTTCGCTGGTTCCGGGAGTGCCTCTTTGCCTAAGTATTTCACTGAATTTCTCATTTTTCTTTCTAAAAATCTGGATATCAGATTTATAAATAACATTGAAACAAGCTGTCTACATTATTCTGTTTGTTGGATATATATCCTTATTAAGAAAACATGTTTTTCTTTTTGAGCAGAAAACCTCAGTAGGATCAGATCCTATTAATATTTGAAGAGAAGATCACAAGAAAATTGCAAGGTTGCAAGTTAGATTGGGAAGTCAAAAAATACAGTGGAAGAAAAAAATAGGAAATAGTTCTATATTGTTGCTATGCAGATTAATGGATGATTCCAGGAAGTCACAACTTCCAGGAGTTGTGTGTCTAAAACAAATCTTTTTCTTAACAAGCAGGAAAAGGACTGCCTTATAACATCATAATTTCTATGTTGGTGGTTCTCTTTTACTATTAAGTTTTCAGAAACTGCCTCTGGGTTAAGCTTGTTACACTGTAAGCCTTACACCCAGACTTTCTTTATGTAGACTGAGCTTCTCCAGAGTGTGTGTGCCCCCCCCCCCCCCCCGCCCCAGAGTTGTTTGTGGTACTTTTATTCCCGGGGCTTGACTTTCTTAAATATTGTTAAAGGGTTGTTTTAAGCTTTTTGGAGTGTACTTCCAACACGGCTGGAACAGATTTTTACAGAAGGGTTGGCATAGCCATAGAAGAAATGGCTGAGAGGCAGGATGCAAGCTTGGCATTCTGATTTTTTTTACTGCCTTTCTGAGGGAATGTGATCTTTCCTTAAATCTGGATGATTACCTAAGGATATCTTGTGAGGTGAGTGAGACCAGCTGGTATCTTTAAGTGGTGCAAATGGATCTAATGATTGCTTCTCCTGGATGGGAAACTGTGCTTTGTCAGTTCACTGAGCACAGGAGTCTCTTGTCTATGGGGATTCTTCAATCATCCAGGTCATGGTTATCCCAAAGATGCTTTTTTCAAGAGGCAACTGGACTTTCTTGGTTTCCAGAAAGTCCAATTGCCTCTTGAAAAAGCACCTTTCGGATAGGAGTCTCTTGCATTGCTTCGGAGTGGGCAAGGCACATAATTGCTCACTGATAATAAGTGGATCCTCCTTCCAATTTGTTTTAATTTTCTCTCATGATAATATGGCATAGTAACATGGCAGCAATTGTAGAAAGTTATCAGCCACCCCTCTCCTAGAAGAATGAAATATTTTGAGAAATATTAAAAAGGAAGAATATATTTCCCTGAGTGAGAAATGGAGAAACATGTTTTCTTAGAGGGAGAAAGCAGCCTCCACCTTCCTTAAGAGCCCACAGAAAATGTCAACACTTAAAAGAGATAAAGAGTTAGATAGCTATATTCATAGGCAAAAATTCCCTGCAGCAAGGTCTGAACAAAGGCAGAATGGGATTAGCCCTCACTCAAGATGTTAATTCGTTAATCTGTCTCTTTAGCTCGAAATTTGTAGCCCAAATATGCCCACCCAGTTTCTGGAGAGCTTAAATGACCTCTCTGTTAAAGGGTTTCACTTTATGAGCAAGAGTAACTTGGCTGCTGATAGTTATCCTTGTATTTTAACTATTTTAACTCCTCAATGTGCTCTGGCAACCTGCCTGATTTGTAACTCTGAGTTTGTAGGTATTGCTGAGGAAAAAGAAGGCATTCAGACAGAATGGTTTAGGTTTCCATGATGGCGGTGACTCATTGATCTTCAGTGTGTATTCACCCATTTCTAATCTAATGACTGGTATTTATGGCAGCTTTTTGCAAGCAAAGAAGCTTTTTGTATTTTTGTACAGGTAATCCTTGATTTACAACGGTTCATTTAGTGACCATTCAAAGTTACAAGGGCACTGAAAAAAGTTACTTATGACTGTTTTTCACATTTACGGCCGTTGCAGCATCCCCACGGTCATGAGAGGGCGGGCAAGGTGAAGTGCCCTTCAACCTAAGTGACATTGAGTTGGCCACGTCCACCCAGCCAGTCATTAGGGCAGAGAACCAATTGTTAAAAAATTTGCAGCCCACCACTGCTTTACAGCATATTTTTCTACAAAAACATTGCTTATTTTGAGGAGTGGCAGGAGACAGATATTACATTTGTGCTGCTGCATTACTCTGAAGCACCTTTTTGCCTTCAAATCCAAATATTACATAGTCTTATAAGAGAGCCCTTCTGAGCACAGGGATAAAATTTGGAAGTGGTGAAAGAAGAGGAGACATTTTATGAATTGTACTTTCATTCATAAAAACAGAGCTACAGCTCTAGAAATATATATATATATCATAAAAAGAATTGTTTTATAGATAAATGAATTCCATAAAACACCTAAGAAGAATGTAGTAAAAGATCCAGGAAAGGTTGAACGTATAAAGCATGGCTATGATATGACGCCTCACCTTTTTCTGGTGTCTTCTTACTACTCACTTCTTTTAAAAAACTTTCTGAGTACTTAGTCTTTTCCTTTTTGCTTTTCTTTGAAAGATCAGATGTTACATTTTCTTCTTGCTTTGTCACAAGCGTCTTGTATTTCTTTCCTTTTACTTGATGAAAACGGTTTAGTTTTTCAGATCTTGAGTCTGGCAGTTCTAGTGTTTCTTCCTCAGTTTTTTTCAAACTCCTGAATGAAATGCTGTGTATTTCTTTAGTGTTTTTCAAGTTAAGTTCTGTTGGTTTTTGTTTTATTTTTTCAGACGAACTTTCATTAGTTTGATCTGATACAGTATGTGACTGTCTATCTGGTTCTTGATTAAGAAATTCTTCTGGCTTATAAGTACTATAATTCTCTCTATTATTTTTTGATATATGTTTTTCTAAGTAATTAATTTTGCATTGAGCATGTTTTACATGTGCCTCGCATATTTTTGTCTCATTAAAAAAATTCTTTGGTTCAGGAACATTTTGCTGAGAATCTACTTTGCCTTTATTAGGACAAAACTCCCTACCATCATTTCTACATTTTTTTGAAGAAACACTTTGTCTGTGTTTTTCTTCTGGTACACATTCTTCTCTCACAAAATTTTCTTTAATGTTATTTAGTGATGTTACTTTTTTATCTTTGTCTAATAGAGGTGTATCTTCTTGCACGGTAGTTGTGCTTTCTGTCCGAAAATTGCTGAACATGTTTGTTACCTGTTCTGTAACGGAGTCAGCTACTGTGTAGCTGACATCACCAACCGCACCAGTAAAATCATCTACAGCATTACTTAATGTGTCAACCAGAGAAGACACAGAAGGAAGACTCAGATTTTGTTGCAAATGTTTGAAAAATGACATATTTCAATTCTATATTAATAAATTAATATTACAAGACAATTATAATATTGTGAATGTCTCACTCCTGCAATTTATTTACCTTTAACTAAAGGACAATTAATATTAGTCCTCTGATTTTATTTTCTTAAACGTAATAAAGAAGAACAAATATTTTCTTTATGAAGCCAGAATCAATCCTTTTCTAGGATTCTTACAATATTATAGTAAAACGTGAACTACTTATAACCAGATATTTAAAATATTGAACAGCAGGTGCTGGATTTTATTCTACACCTGCAAAGGAAAAATTTAAATATTTAAATAATATAACAAAATGAATATGTTTTGGGCTAGTACAAAACAATAATCAATAACATACATCCCCTGCCTTTTCCTAGCATAAAGAATTTATAAAGCATGCCCTAACATAATTTCATTCCAGATTGCAAATATTCTAGAGGAATGGATGTGATCTAAAGAAATATAAACAAAAAAGCCCAATTTAAATTAATGGATTTATCTAATTTCTGGTTGCACTCAATGTAAATAAAAAGCAAAACCCATCTACCCTACTCATCATTGAGATGTTTTGATACACTGCAGCAACATCCAAGTCAGGGCTATGATGGTGCACTCAGTAGTCAGGAAGGCCAGTGTATCAGAAAGGAAATAACTCAATCACTAATCTTAGCTTCAGCTGGATAGTCTCTTCCACCTCTAGCTTTTTATATTGAAGAATCTCATATATTTTAGAAATATATTTGTTTTGCTATATATTAACATGATGATATAGTTTATTAATTGTATGTAGGAGAGTATTTTTTCCAAATGTTTTTAAAGCTTCAACTAAATAAAATGAAATAATTTCCCTAAATAAATAATTATGACCAATCACTACAGATACATTAATAAAAATATTTAGGAATTTACCAGATATGTTTTCATTTCAACCAAACCTTCATTCCATGATATATTACTGCCCTAGAAGTTTCCTATATCTTTCAAAATCATACGTTGCAGAATTTTATACTTACGCAGTTTGTCCTGTGAATTTTTTTTGGCACTGTAATGGGAATTGAGGTCTGGGAGGCCTCCAATATTTTCAAAACACATCTTCTTGTTAATATACAGAAAAAGAATCAACAGCAAGATGACAAGTACCCCAACTGCTGATAGAAATCCAACTGCCTCAGGAGATACTAGAAGAAACAAAACCTAAATCAGAGTGCAAGACTAATACAATTTATAATAATCAGATTATCACATCTCACCCTAAATTATATGCAAGTACATAATGCAAGTAGTCCTCAACTTATGATCATACTTGAACGCACTATTTTGGTCCTAAGTTAGGGGGTGAAACGCTACCAGTTTGGACTGGTTCGGGAGAACCGGTAGCGGAGATTGGGGCTGGTTTGCCGAACCGGTAATCGCTGGCTGGCCACGCAGCCCTGCCATGCTTCCCTGCCTTCCACGCGGCCTTCCCAGCATCCCCGTGGCCAGTTTGCAAAGGCAGGCAAGCAGAAGGCCACATGGAAGGCAGGCAAGCATGGCAGGGTTACAGGGAAGGGAGCTAGGAACCTACTCCCTTCCCTGTAACCTCCCATGCTTGCCTGCCTTCCACGCTGCCTTCCCGGCAGTCCCCTATGCCTACCTGCCTTCCGAAGTTGGTGTCCAGCCCAGCCTGGCTTGTGGGTGGGCAGGCGGCCCTTGGTGTAGACACAGCTGTTGCTCTGGGGCTGAGAAGGGCAGCAGAGGTGGCGGTGGTGTTCTGGGAGGGCAGAGCTGCGACCGTCAGCTTTACCAAGTCTCCCTGTCAGAGGATCCCACCACTGAGTGGTTCCTCCCTTCCCCCTCACTCTTCACCTGCCCTGAGAAGAGAAGGGCAAGTGCGGCGGATGGAGACTCGCTCCCTATTCCAGAGCAGGAGCAAAGCACCCCTCTACTTGCCTCTTTTTCCGGCCTCTCATCTCTCTCTTTCTCCCTCTCTCGTTTGTGTGTGTGCATGCGCGTGCACGCGTGCGTGTTCCCTCTTGAACCATTTCCAAAAACAGGCAAGGGTTGGGTTTGTTTGGGTTTTTTTTGCTGATGTTGTTCTTTCTTCATTGGGTGCTTTTTACCATATGATTTAAATCAAGAGTCATTTCAGGTTCCCAGATAAATGAAGCTCTTTCGTCCACCTGCTGTGGTTCCCTGTCAGCTGGCTGCCCCCCTCCCCGCTTGCCCTTCCGTCTCCCTCACTCCTCGCTTGTCCTGAGAAGAGAAGGGCAATGGTGGCAGATGGAGACTCACTCCATATTCCAGAGTGGAAGCGTAGTGCCCCTCTACTTGCTTTTTTCCAGCCCTTGTTGGTAGACATGCAACTTTTCTCTGCACCTAGATACTGTCTGGGCTGCCTGGCTGCAGCCAATGCTCCACGTTGTAATGGGCTCCAGGAGGAGGAGGAGGGGATGACGTCTCCCCCATTGTGCAGCGCGCTACATTTAAGTGCAAAAGCAGCAAGCAGCCATGGAGGTGGCAAGAGGAATATGGGGAGACATACCCCAGCTGGTGTCTCGGGTGGAGAAAGAAAGAGAGATAGAAAGAGAGAAAGAGAAAGAAAGAAAGAGGAAGGAATTTTTGGATTTCACCACTGGTTTGTATGGAGGATTGGCTGGGGGGGATGTGCAGCCCTCCGGGATGGAGAGCGGGGCAAGAGAAGGCTTCAATGTTCGCTTGGGTGGCAGACGAAAACTCAAAGCGTTGGGGGCTTCAGAAGGGACAGAATGTGCTTCAAAATGTACAGCTCCTGGTTCGAACAGTGAGTGATGTCAAGTTGGCCATGCCCACCCGGTCACATGACCATCAAGCCACGCCCATCAAGCCATGCTCACAGAATCGGTAGCAAACATTTTTACCTTTCATACATCCCAAGTCATAATGGTCATGAAGAGGGTCACCATGTGGCCATGCTCAATCTTACAATATTTTGCAGTAGTCATTAAATGAACACCATGTTTGTTAAATAAATCTATTGATCAGGCTCAAGGTTGACTCAGCCTTCCATCCTTCCAAGGTGGGTAAAATGAGGGCCCAGATTGTTGGGGGCAATATGCTGACTCTGTAAACCACTTAGGGAGGGCTGTAAAGCACTGTAAAGCAGTATATAAGTCTAAGTACTATTGCTATTATGGGGCAGTTTTGCCAGAAATCAGAAATAAATGCCAGTTTCCACCAAAATTGTCATGTAGGTAATCCTCAATCACATTCAATGACTGTTTAAATTACAGTGGTGCTGAATAAAGGAACTTACAACCATTACTTGAAATTATGGCCATTGCAGTGCCCCTGCTGCCACATGATTGCAATCTGGGCTCTTGGCTTGTGGTTGTGCACTTACAATAGGTTGCTAAACCCTCTGCGAAAATATGATTAGCATTTGTAGTCTTCCCTTCTGGCTTCTTCAGAAAGTCAACTGGGAAGCCAGCAGGGAAGGTTTCAAGTTGCTTTGTTTTTACAGCACAGTGCACCAGCTTCCCCCCCCCCCCCCACACACTATGGGCTAGAAAATCCAGGGAGGATAGTGCGATTGGCATGCTGCTCCAGAAAATTGAAACTTTCCTAGTATTGTTTATCCAGTGCATCACACCAGCTCCCTACCCTGGACTAGAAAGAAAGAAAGGGGAGGAAAGCCAGTATACTGGGCTAGAAAAAGGAAATTCAAATCATTGTGATCCAAAGCTTCCTTTCACCAGCCCAGCACACCGGTTCTGTGCCTGGAAGGGAGCTGCCTATTCTCTTTCAAAAGGCAGCTCTTTTGCTCTATTTTAAGCAATTTTTAGTAATTAAACAAAGCGATCACATGGACGCTTCACTTCATGACTTCAATGACCTAAAACTGTAATGGGCAGGCTCCATTACAGTACCAAGTCTAGGACTACCTATAAATTGTGATCACATGACTGCAGGACACTGGAAGCAGCCATAAATATAAACCAGTTGCCAACAGCTCAACATGTGGTTATGTGACAGAAGAGGGCACCCAAATATTGGAACTTTGAATCCAGTGTCATGAAGGCTTTGGATTCTGAGTCTGGTAATGACATGGAGCTAGCTCCTGAGATATCTATGGAAGATGAGTAGTTGGTGCCAGTTGAACAGCCAATTGATCAGGCAGAAGGGGTGGGATTGGCTGACAGACAGAGGGAACAGCTGCTGCTGTTATGCAATGAGGAAGATGAACTGCCATCCCTTTCCAATGCAAGGGTACATAGAGCAGAGTATAGGGAAGAGCAGTTGATGTCAGTGAGGCTACTTGTGAGAAAGCAGTCCCACTGTGCCAAATGAGGCACACCACGCTGTTCTGAAGAGCTTGGAGTTAGGACTGATATCAGAAACAATCCTCAGTTACTCCAATTCTTTGTGCCTTGTCTTGTTTTGCCTCACCTCATCTCACCTCGTCCCTTTGCCTTGTGCTTTTGGGAACCAACAGTCACATCCTCTTCTATGCCTTGGACTCCAGAACCATTTGACCCCTCTTATGCTGACTCCCTGGAACTTGGAATTCTTTATTTATCCAAGTTGCTAGACTGATAGGAATTTGGTTACATGCATTGGCACATTACTTTTTGTTCCATTATAACTAAAAATCTGCAATTGCCTCTTGGGTGTGTGCGTGTGCTTGGCCTAAGACAGGACATCTGGGTCATAAGTAGCTTTTTCAGAGTTCATTGTAACTTAAAAGTGATTGGTCATACATTGATGACTAGCTGTAGGATCTACTGTCCAATTTTAAAACTTAAATCTGACTTCACTACCAATCAGTAACAAATTGCTGACTCTTATTTTAGAATGCCACCAGTGATTTCTGCATATAAATTCTATCAACCTATCACTGAAGGCAAATTGTCTCTTCCAATGATCCCAAAGAGTAGTTGTAGTCAAACTTTTTGCATCATGACCGGTCTCCAAACCAATTGCCTGTATTTCTGTGTGGTTGCTGCAGTTCCCAATGCTGTATAGCACCAAAGAAACAGCAAGTAGCAATCTTAGGACCATCAGAACTAACAAGACAGTATGTGAAAGTGTATGTGGAGCTGTTCAGGAAGGAGGGAAATGTATGCTAACTTATGCTCAAAGCAGTGGCTAGAGTGCAGTACTGCAAGCTACTTCTGCTGACTGCCGGCTGACTGCAATTTGGCAGTTCAAATCCCACCAGGCTCAAGGTTGACTCAGCCTTCCATCCTTTCCAAGGTGGATAAAATGAGGACCCAAATTGTTGGGGGCAATATGCTGACTCTATCAATAGCTTAGAGAGGGCTGTAAAGCACTGTAAAGAGGTATATAAGTCTAAGTGATATTGCTATTTAGTTCCTATGCAACTAGTCCTTGCTTACCAATGGCAATTAGGGCTACATCACGAAGTGCCCTATGACCACACTGAATTACAATGGCAGTTGTAGCATTCCTGTGGTTATCATTAGGCAAGCCTTGTGTGATCATTAGGAAAAATGTCACATGATTGCTTTTTGGAACCTCCTGCCATCATCCCATTGTCTTTGCTTCTCAGAAGTTAACAGGCAAGGTTGCAAACACATAAACAGCTGCAACTACAAGGACCAGTCATAAGTATCCTCAATCAGTGATTTCATAGTTTGTTAAAAACGACTAACTGTATAACGTCTCCCAATCCGAGAGAAAAGTATTCTAAAGCCACAGGATTCCTGGACTGTGAAAATATTTTTTTGGAAAAATTCAACATTTTTTTAAAAAATTTTTTATATTTTATGTGATCATAAATCCAAGATTTACTTAATAGCCTGCTATTGCCCATTGTATATACAGATGGTAGTAGTACGGTAGTTAAGAATTATTTGAAGCACTTAAAACTGGGGGTCAACTTTTTGTGGGCATTTGAAAAACAAAGCTTAATTTTGATTCATTTACTTAGCTACAATTAACTATAATTAACATAATTACTCCCCAAACAAAAAATCCTCTTCTGTCATATTCCAAGTTATAATTTGATAAAAATATTTAAGATCTCTGAGAGCCATATTCAAAGATTTTGTAGCTGTATGTTATACTGGATCCTTAAGTTATGGATCTCTGCCCTACAGATCTAGGAATGCATTTTTCCATATGATATTTTCTTTCATATTTACGTAGGAACTTTGCTTCATATTCTTTTTCTATTAGACATGCAGTGACAAATTATAAATGGCAGGACTTTTCAGTCATTATTTGTAATGTTATTCTGTTTTTCCCAACAATAGTTAAAGTGATCTGAATACATTACACAGTTTGTAACATATATTTTAAAAAACTGAAAAAATGAATAAACCAATTTAACGGGAAATCAAGTGAATTATCTTAAAAACCATTAAGAGCACAAATATGATTTCACTCCTTTCACTTTTGCTAGAAGCTTGGCTCCAGTTTAACCAGAACTCAATGATTTCTCCATTACTAATAGTTGTAACACATATTTGAATGAGGTTAAGAAGGAAGTTTAAATTTAATCCTTTTCTCATGAGAAACTGACACCCTGGGATAATCTTACTTTGAAAGTGGCAGGAAAACAGCAAAAAAACTGTATTAATATTCTGGATCAGCTAACAATTGAACTATCTTTCAAAATAGTCACTATTGCAGATTGTGCTATCAGTAAATACAAGAGTCCTGTTCATCACAATCAGAAATTAAAGCAACATTAATATTATTATACAAATCATATTTAATGCAATCAGAATATTAATTACAAAGCTGTAATCAAGTATATTTACCTGTCCTTTGAATAAACCCCTTATCTAATCCTATTTAATGGTATTAAGAAAATATAGGAAAGAGGATGCAACTTTAGCATCATCTAGACCAGTTTAATGATATCTTTGGAAGTTACCTATCTTGTATCAATTTGCACACTTGGATCATCTTTAAGGAGTATAACAACCTTTATATAGAAGACTTTATATTAATACATTTAATAAATCTATAATTCAGCTGAAAAATGGCATCAAGCAGCATTTCTATTTCCAAGTAAAGAATGAGGTACAGTACAGTATATTATGCTATATACCACCTCAATACAATGTTAAGTATTTAAGCTGACGTAAATGAAACAGAAACAGTATTAATTCATTATAAAAGGAATATTAACTCCTCATCAACTTAAATGCCAGGAATTGATCCCAATTATAAAGATGACATCTACAGTGACATCCTAAATAATTATTCAAAATTGCATCCTGAAAGCTATTAAAATTTTAAATGAATGATACATTTTCTAACTATTATCACTCCTTTAAACATTTTTATCAAGCCTGAATACTTTGATTTAACATTGTTAATACATAGAGAAATACAAAGAATGATTTACTTTAAAATTTGCTGAATTTTACTATATTTAATTTTTTCTTTTGCAAATTAAAAAAACAAAAATCATGCTCCTTTACCACAAAATCAGTATTTCTTTCACATTTAAAATTTCAACTATACTTCAATATAGACCTATAAATATTATTTAGCAAGATAAAATAGATATAATTATATCTGTAATGTTTTCTTAACTTACATAAAGTGTTGACTCACAATTTCCAATGGCATATGGCCTTGTATATTTATCTCACTGCATGTCATTGATAGCTTAATTATTAATGATGTCAGTGAAATGTTATCTACCTTGTGTACAAATGAAACCAATATGGGCTTTATCTGAAACCCATCATAGCCAATTAATATACTTATGCTTTAAAAGTCAATTCAATTTGAAGTTAAAAATAACTAGTGAAATCATTAAAGAAGAAATCTAGCAGTTGCCAAGTGTAAAATGGAAGCACTATTTATAGCAGGAGCAAAACTCAAATTTGGTACATTTTTTTCTTGCCGTGCAATCAACAGGCTGAGGGAATCACAATTCTGGAAAGAAGTGGTGGCTACCTGTGTTTTGATATGTAAGTGATTAATCTGGTCTTGGGCTAGCTTCTAACTTTGATCTGGCTTCATTGCAACTTGCTATTGAATTGAGGCATTAAGCTAGGTTGAAAATATGACATGATACTGTAAGTCACAACAGGCAGTCCTGAAAGGAAAACCTCCATAACGGGCCAAGGTTGGAATGTCAAGGGCCAACCCGTCATGAAGACTGGTACGGAAAAAAAATATCACTATTTCTCTGGACATAATGTAAGCACTATTATGTCCTCCTCCATTACCTGCAACTAAAGAAGCCCTCATTAACAAAGTGGTAGCACATCCATCCATAAATAACAGGGTTCTCACAACATTAAGAAGATAGCATTAGCCCAAAATCCATTTCTCACAGGTCATAATGAGAATTGAGGTACTAAATATCAATGAACCAGTGCAGAGATTTCTGGATATAAGATGAGACATTCTTTTCTTGTCCCTCTGGATCTATAATCTCTCAACTCTGGCAATATACATAGATAATAATGATAAGAATAGCATAGTTAAAAACTAAGCGAAATAAAACCAAAAAAGTATCAACTTCGAATATACAAACATGCAAATTACTGACATTAAAACGAAGACAGTTCTAATTCTAAGGGAAGAGTAAATACCAAATAAATAACCACTTTGGAATAAAAACAATAGAAAAACTATAGCTTAGAAAACCGTGTGTGTGTGTGTGTGTAATTAAATCAAGTAAAAATCAAGTGATATATAATAGCATTCACTATTTCTTTATTTATTTATGCTACAGCAATTATGAAAATAGTCAAAGAGATTCCCAATATGTCTTATTTAAAAATGTAAAGTGCATTTGTATTGTGAAAAGACATGTTTTTCTATGGTAAAAGTGTTTTATATATTTCAGGAATCAGCCATTAGATGGCATTAGAAGTCAACTAGTGATTCAAAGGGCTTCAACCTACACTTAAAAAAAAATTCAGTTCCTCTAAATTACTGGAACATTCCTCTTAATATTGGGGAAATCAAGTTAAAATTAATAAATATTCTTTTGGGAAAGGAAAGATTTATTTATTTGCTTAGATCCCACTAAGCAATCAACAAGTCTTGATGTTGCAGGATTCAATCTGGGTCAGTCACCGGGACCAGAGGTTTTGACTTCCAAGCTTTTGGACTCATGCTAGAGACCATCGTCAGGAAACTTCTCTCTAGCTAGTTCAAAAGATCAGAAGTCAAAACCTCTGGTCCCGGTGACCGACCCAGATTGGATCCTGCAACATTATCCTGGGACACATATATTCACCTTCATTTGTAAGTCTTGATGTTTGCTATCCTACATAAATTTATTTGGAAGTATGTTCCACAAAATTCAATGGTATTTACTCTGATTAGATTTATTAGTTTGCAGTGTTTAATTTTGAATGGATTATGGTTATATAAACCTGCATTATAAACCTAAGTAATAATACAATTGAATATTACCTATTATCCAGGTGTTCAAAATAAAAATAAAATTATGTAATGCAATGCAATGAAATGAAATGAAATGTTGAAAAGAAATAGTTACTGCTACTTAATCAGAGAACTCTAAATAATAGTTACATCTGCATTAAACCATATTGAAATGTTTGTTAAAATATGTTTAAACGTTTTAGATTACATACAACCGTACTAACAATACAATACAGTTTATATATTACAAAACACTGAAGGGTGGAAGAGGTTCTACATAGTTAATCCCTACACTACTGAAGGAATGTCTGTTCCTAAGAAACATATGGGATGATTGAAAATAATAATTATTGAAATAGTAATGCAAGTTGATCCTCAAGTCATGTGATGTAAAAAAAAAGCCATATTTTCCACTGATTTTATGAAGCCCCATTCAGGCTGTGGGTTTTTTCCAGTGCTGAAATTTTTGACAGTAGATTTGTGAAACTGTAATATTCAATACCTTCCAAAATTTTACTCTGAAATATTCAAAATCAGTAAATATTTAGAATTTTTTGCAATTGTGTCTGTGTACTAGTAGAACAACATTTTTCAATAAAACAGAATTATTCTTGTCCTCTCAAACTTTCTGAATAGATTTGAATTGGCAAAGGATAAGAGAAAAAGAGAAAATTCTGTTCTACAATTGGAAATCTATCCAAATAATTTTGGAATCTATCCATATTTATATAACTACCTACTTTACAATAATCAGGTACAGGTATAATGTCTAACTTTAATCCATAACTAATTTCAAAAGAAATATTCAGGTTTAGCTAAGAAATATTAACTATATTTCTTATATAGCCCATAAACTCCACTGCACAATTTAATGACTTTGCTGTGGGAGGGATCTTTTAAGATGTTACCTATATCAAAGGTGCTTGTCATGTTCTCTACCATCGTTCATACTCTCATGTGCTCTATTTATAATCAGCAGAAATTCTACAAAGTAGATGAAAAGGAGGAGGAAAAATAAATTATTTCTTTGCTTCCAGTTCATACATTTTAATGATTATGTCCACGAACAATCCCCTTATGTATTATGAACTTTGATTCTATTGGCAAGGTATGATTAATTCAAAAAAATCCATAATAAACATGGTTACTTTAGCATATGATACAGTAGTGGAATAGGCTCAGCAGTTAAAGATGCTGAACTTGTCAGTGGGAAAGCTGAAACCTCAGGTTTCAGACCCAAGCACTGCACAATGGGGTGAGCTCCCATTCCTTGCCCCGGATCCTGCCCACCTAGCAATTTGAAAGCATGCAAATGTGGGTAGATAAATAGGTACCACTTTGGTGGGAAGGTAACAGCATTCCATCTGCCTTGGTATATGGTCATGCTGGCCACATGACCATAGAAATGTTTTTAGATAACCCTAAAGTAATTCCAATGTTATATCCTTGACAAATCAAATCTATCCTCTTTCTAATATTAATGAACGAGAAGGACCAACAAAACATACAATGTTACTAGTATTGTAAAATAGGCCTAGTAATCTTATGTTTGTTTCCCTAAGTTAAAACTGAAACTTTAGACTACAGATAAAATATGACTATGGACTGCAGATGAATAACTATAGTCTGACTTATTATATTTCTCTTCTGTTAAATGTACCAAAATTTATGGTAGTTTATTACCTACCACTAAAGCATTTATAATACAAATAATTAGACAGTAAGATCTAAACATTGAGAGATAAAATGCTAACAAACCATTATTATAGTACCATCAACAAGGATGACAAAGTTAGTCACCGAAGAGTTAGTCACTCTTGCATAAAATCTGAATGACAGTATAAAAGAGTTGACAGTGTGCATTAATCAACAGCCAGGAACAGAAAGGAATTTATTCCTTATTTTCTTTGTTGCAAATATATCAGATAACTTTATATATGATATCCCTATTTTATTTATATATTACTTAAATTTGTTATAGCCGTCCAAAGTATGACATAGGATCCATTATACTGAAAAACCTGGGATTTATTAACGTATTTTGAATATATTTCTACTTACTTCCATTTATATTTGAAAGGGGAAGAATAACTTCAACCAAAGCTGGGTTTGGATTATATCACATGATCTAGATCCACACAATATGATTAATTCTATTAATCAAACAAAGCTTAATGGGGCTTGTGCTTTTGGAACTGAGTGTCACAACAGATCAATGGCGGTTAAGATTAGAAGAAAAGGAGTGAAAAATGCCACTAAACAAACTAGTTTGTCTTTTCCTGTAAAATATTTTAATAAAGAAATCATTTTAATTTATCAAATTCAAAATGTATACTATTTTTTCTCTATAGTACAGTACACATTGAGAAAGAGGGCTCTGCTGTTCAGTGGTGGGTTGCCCCCGGTTCGGACCGGTTCGCAAGAACTGGTAATAAAACCGGCGGGAGGCTCTGCCCACCGCCGTGGATGTCATCATAGGCAATCTGCACATGCACAGAAGCTTGGCGCGCGTGTGAGCGAAGCGCATGATCCTGTTGCGAACCGGTAGTAAAGGTAAGTAGAACCCACCCCTGCTGCTGTTATATAAGTGATGAATAAATGTTCAACATCAAGAACCATAAATAAGTATTATGGAATATGATAGGAAAGTAAGAGGGAAAGTAGGTGTTGAAAGAGCAGAGGGTAGAAAACACTTTTTTCTTTAAATTCTTCCATTTTACTCAACTTTAAAATTAGGTTTAATTTTTCTTAACCATCTAAAATCATTTAAAATTATATTCCACTGATGAAGAAACTATGAACCTCGTTCAAAAATTGGAGGAGAGGGTGACACAGGTCAACCTTGGGATAAATTGTCTATCTAGCATTTGGTTAGATTGAAAGTGGTTGCATGATCATTCAGTGACATTTAGCACACCAACTTTCTATACTCTCTAGCATACATTGGCTATATATAGTTCATTATGTTGAAATCTTCCACAAAATTTTAAAAATTTGTTTCAGGAATATTTCAACAGTTATTTCAATTGTTTTAATTTTTTTACTGATTTAGTGTTTTAAGGGTTTTATTTTATATTTGGGGATGTTTTGGAAAAAGAAGTCCCAATTTGACTACTAATATTTTTCCTTTACTGCCTTTAGAAGGGCTTTGGTCAACCACTCCTTGCTGTTTGGAGATGAGGACCCTTCCTTATTGCAGAGATGGCTCTTGGTGAAACTCTTTGGCTGATGTTTCTAGTTGCTTTTTAGTCAGTGAACAGCTACCTTCTCAAGAGGGGATCCCTTCCTACTTCTTGCATATCCAGAAACATTAGCATGGTGAGCTAATAAATGGTAGTAAATCTTGATTAGAGCTACCTGGACAGTATTCTAGAACCAAAACGGTACTGTCTCAGACATAATGGTAATAAATTGCACTAAGACTATGCAATCATACACTTCCTGTGAAATCCACATTTCAGGACTTATTGGCAACTTTCTGAGCTGATTCAAGGCTTCTTGGCATTCTCTTGACTTCCTCTACCATAAACCTATGATCTTGAAACCATTTTGGATAAGCCTTATGAAAGTTGAATTTAGTGCTGAAATTGCAGCCTAACTACTTTATTCTCAGCAGTCTCCTGGGGTGAAAGACTGCTAAAAGTGTTCAAGGCCTTACCAAACAGATAGGCATGATTATTCCTGCAACTGTTGTTCTAAATCATCCTGAGTTTATTGTTGGCACATCATGGCTTGCATAGTAGCTATTATTACACTTATTCTATAAGCCTTATAAAACAAACCAGATTAAGAAACCGATTCTATATTGGTTTAAAACTACTTTTATTGGAACAGATATAATAATATAATCTTATTTATTATTTCATTTATTTATTCAATTACTATAACTACCTAACACAACCAAGTGACTCTTGGCAGCTAAACAGCAGCCTTGATTAATCAACTAATAGTAAAGCCAAGTTAAGGGGGCCCTTAATACATTCTGAGCCCCAGGCCTGGGTACATAGCCATGTTTTTAAAACTTTGCAAAAAGTCAACAGTATTAGGGCCATTTTAATCTCCAAGGGGAGAATATTCTACAAAAAAGGGGCTACAGCCGAAAAAGCCTGTCTTCTAGTTCCCTCCAGTTGAAACTCTTTGGCTGACAGGATCTGCAGCATGCCCAATATGTTGGATCAGATTGGATGGGTAGAAACTCTTGAAAAAAGGCAGTCCCCTCAGGTAAACCAGTCCCAAGCCATATAGGGCTTTAACGGTAACAACCAGTACCTTGAATTGCACCTAGGAACACACCGGCAGTGCATCTCATGGAATAGTAGTGTTACATAAGGCGGTGTAACTGGCACCATCTATTACTCATACAGACACATTTTTCACCAACTGAAGTTTCTGAATGCTTTTCAAGGATAGCCCTATAGAACATAAGCAGGAATTTAAAAGGGCATGGTGGTGATGATGTGCAGGGCCTCCTGGTCCAGGAATGGGCACAAACTGACACACTAACCGAAGGTGTGAAAAGACTCTCATAGCCACAGCTGCCCCCTGCTCTTCAAGTAAGAGCTATGAGTTTAGAAAGACTTCCAGATAGTGGGGATAGTGCCACCACATTCAGAACCAGAGATGGAAGAACATTGTTTGTGGAAGGTCCAAATACCCATTTCATTCCAGCTAGGATTGAGTCGGAGCCCATTTTGCCTCATCCAGAATAACCCCCAGACACTGGGATAGAATGTCCACAGCATCAGTCAAAGGGCCTGAAGTAGATACATAATGTTGGATAGTATCTATATTGATATCTCACCCCAAACCAATGAATGACCTCACACAATGGCCTCATGTAGATGTTAAATAAGAAAGGAGAGGAGACAGAACCAAGTCCTGAAGCACCCCACAAAGTAGGAGGTGTGGCCCAGATCTCTCCCTGCCTATTGACACTGACTGAAACCAATCCCAGAGGAAGGAGAACTAGTACAACACTCACCCCCAACTCTCAGAGCCAGCCCAGAAGGATACCATGATCAATGTATTGAATGCTGCTGAGAGGTCAAGAAGAGCCAGGATGGATGTACCACCATCCTGGTACTACCATCCCGCTCCCACCAGAGGTCATCCATGAGTACGATCGATGTCATTTCAGTTCCAAATCCTGGCCTGAACCCCAACTGAAAATCTGCTTCATACACAAGCACTCTGTCCATAGTCTTCTCTAAGAACAGAAGATTGGAAACTGGGTGAAAACTGTCTGGATTGATTGGGTCATGAAATGGTTATTTGAGGAGGGGGGATATCACCACCACCTTAAGATTTGGTGGGATTACTCTTTCAAGGAGGAATTAACTACCACCCAGACCCACTTCTCCCATGCAGCTTTAATAAGTCACAAAGGCATGGATCTAATACACAAGTGACTGAATTAGGAGCTGATAACATCTTGTCCACTTCCTCAGGTTCTTCTGAGGTTACATGCCTGAATGAGTTTTTTCCCTCCCTACATGATTTTTATTTATTTATTTTTATTTTATTTTAATTTAATTTAATTTAATTTGTCAAGAACGTATTAGGTAATATATATATATATAAGTATAAGCATGAATTGAATACATAAAATAGATATGAATAGAGCAGTGGTCACCAACTGGTGGTCTGTAGACCACTGGTGGTCCGCAAGAAAATTGTGGTGGTCCGCAGAAATATTATTTGCATTTTTTTATATTGCACTAAATCAGGGGTCCTCAAACTACGTCCCCTGGGCCGGATATGTGCAATGAACGTTTGTGTTGCTGCAGAGTCTCTCCCCCTTTGGGGTCTTTTTGTGTGGGTCGGAGGGGGGCAGAAATTCTGACTTGGGGTCTGCTTCAGCCTCCTGGTGTGGGGCTTTGGGTGAAGGCTGGAGGGAAGTGCTTCACTGGTGGTGAAGAGCCGGAGGACCTTGTTCCAGTGGAATTGCATCATGGCCTGGAACTGGCTGACCATCTCAGCCCGCGGAGCCTCCAGGTGCCAGTACCTGGCCTTGCACTCTTGCAGGTCTTCCGTCCACTTGGACAGCCTATTCTCACAGTCCTCAGCGAGATGCTTCTGCTGAGCGTCCTTCTCAGCCAGATCCAATTTGAACTGAGCAGCTATTTTGCCAACTCTTTCTCATGGTGGCTGCTTATCTCCAACAACTGCTTCCTGTTGGGGCCCTAAAGAGACCGGGTAGGGAGGCGAGGAGTGGCTGGCAGGGCAAGGGTGAGTAGAGGCCGGTGAGACGCCCCTCAACGCAAGTGACATTGAGTTGGCCATCGAGTTGGACATGCCCATCAAGTTACATGCCCACCTGCCACGTCCAGACAGCCGATCATTAGGCAGATCATATTATTGGTCCGTGGGATTTAAAATTATGAATTTAGTGGTCCCTGAGATCCAAAAGGTTAGGGATCCCTAGAATAGAGAAAATGTTAGGAAAGGGATGGTAGGCACGCTGGTGCTCTCATGCATGCCCCTTACAGACCTCTTAGGAATGGGGCGAGGTCAACAGTAGACAGTTTTAGGTTAAAATTTTGGAGGTTTTGGGATGAAACCACAAAGTCAGGTAGTGCATTCTAGGCATTGACCATTCTGTTGCTGAAGTCATATTTTCTGCAATCGAGTTTGGAGTGGTTCACTTTAAGTTTGTATCTGTTGTGTGCTCATGTATTGTTGTGTTTGAAGCTGAAGTAGTCATTGACAGGTAGGACATTGTAGCAGATAATTTTATGAGTTATGCTTAGGTCATACCAAAGGCAGCGTAGTTCTAAGTTTTCTAAGCCTAGAATTTCATTTGAAATTAGAGAAGAATTTGTCTGAGATGTTTTCTCAAATTAGTTTCTGGGAAAATGAAGCATAACTTCTTGTTGCCTTGATGGCAGCAATTCCTCCTGTCCTTCAAAGCCATTCCCTATGTCCTATTCCCTATACCTTCTGCATGTAATCTGGTGTGCAGCCCTTTAAAATTGGGGCTTGGGCTGGCTCAATCAGAGCCATCATCATCCTGATTTGATTTATCTATCTATCTTCTCAGTCATGGCTAGTTACTATTGCTGAACCAATTGAGAGCTCAGATTTTAGAATGCAGCTTTCCTTCACCTATCACACATTGTCTTGATTTAATTCCCAAAGGGATTTTCTCTTGATATTCTTTTCATGGATCAATTGCTTGTACATTGAGGGTGGCCAACTAATTGTTTATTTTTCATTAAATTTATATGCCACCCATCTTGCTATCCAGAACTATTCTAGGCTTACAAATTAGACCTTTCTCCATCTCATGTTGATGCCATGTTTATGCTAGTATGGCAGAAATCTGCCAGTATGGCAGAAAGATGGGAAGCTGATTAGTGAGTAACAGAAAACAAAAGTGGACTATCCAAGATGTAGATAATCTGCTAAAGTTTATCCCTCCCCATCCCTTGAGCATTCAGGGACAGCAGATGAAAACAAAACAAATCAACAACTTATAAAGGAGCACTCAAAATGAAATATCAAACCAAGGAAGTAAATGGATTTGACAGCAACAATTTGAGGGTTGTTGTTCTGCTCTCACACTAGCAGACTCAATATGACTTGCACCGTAGCTATGAGTATATAAACAACTCATTCAGTACAGTAATTTCCGGACACTTCCTTTCTTTTGATAAGGAGATCAGCCTTTATAGTCAGCAGGCAATGAGTCTGCAGGGACTCATGCTATTCTTTTGTAGTTTACTAACAAGATGGTCAATATTTTCCCTTTACTATAAAGTATTATTAGTAATTATAATGGCTAAAATGAAAACTGGATTAAAAGTAGGTTTCAATTCTAGAAAATATGAATACCTGATTTAATAACTATCAATTTACATAATAGCCAGTTCTTACATGAATCACATGCAATGAGGTAGAATTTTTAAAAATATTTAAAATTATGTTTACCTTTTCTAATGCAAATTAGTTCATGTACACCACAAGTTCTCTCTCCACCTGTTGAAAAAACATTGAGAAATAGAAGTACCATATAAAATAGATTATAGTATTTATACTCTTGTTGAAGTCTATACTCAAGACATAAAAATTACTTTATAATTTTTTAAAATAATTTAGAAAACTCAAAAATTCAAATTATAGTAGTTATTGGTTCCATATCTGAAGACATTTTACATGAATTTCAAATATATAAATTGTATCTTATATTAAAGCAACCTGTTTCCTAAATGAGCATTAAGCAACTTAACATTTACAGTAACTAATCAAAATAAGTTGTTTCATGTAGGTTATACCTCAAAAACAAAACAAAACAAAAACCCCCCAAATATCTGAGAATCTGCTAATGCTAGCCTTACTTTGATATAGATATTATTTTAACTTGACTTGTCACATTTCCTCCTTTAATTGCTTAGATGTGCACAGAAAACAGGAGAAGCTGGATATAGGGTATGGAGAAAGAAATAAAAGCAAGAATATCATTGGTATTGATGCCATTTGAGTCATTTGGATTTTGAAATACTAACACAGTGATGGTGAACCTTTTTGGCACCGAGTGCCCAAACTGGACCATGTGCGCATGCGTGCGTGCGCCGAAACCCTGGAAACTGGAAGACCAGCTGGCTGGTGCACATGCGCATGCCGGCCACCTGGTCTTCTGGTTTCCGGGGCTCCGGCATGCACAAAGATTAGCTGGCCAGCGCACATGCATGTGCCAGAAACCAGAAGAGCAGCTGGTGAAAGCGTGCGTACCATAGGTTTGCCATCACGGTACTAACATATCAAATTTAAGCAATATTTTCACATTTGCTTTAATATAGGAATCATACAATTATTAATAAAATTAGCTAGTTAACAATAAACAAATATTAATAAAAAGCTAAATCCATTATCTTTAAGATGTTTTAAATTGTAGAGGAAGTGCCAGCAAACATTTTACGAGAATTATGGATTAGAGGTTCCCAAATTCTTGGGTCACCGCATGCTTAGTATCTCAGTAATTTTTTTCATGCCAATCCTAGAACCCTTGCTTAACAGCCACCACAAAACATGTAATAGAACCAGGCACGGTCACGTAATGATTCACTATACAAACATCAAGACTTACAACTGAAATTGCAGGCTGGATTATGGTTGTAAATTGAGTACTACCTATATACTAAAAGGTTTATTCAGGCTATAAGAAAAAATTAAAATTATCAATCTGGATAATGTAAATTTGGAATAGCATTATAAAATACAAATACTATACAAAGATATACTGTATATATTAGCACATACATTACACATACATACTCAAGATACACAGACACATGCATTTTCATAAATAAAACAATAAAATTATCCAGAAGAGATTTAAGAATTATAAACTTATAATTACAAACTCCTGTCAAACCTGAGAAAAATGTAGTACAATAGCTGACCTAGCATGTTCACTTCAAAGTCAGTGTTTAATGCTGAACCTGAGCCACTTCTGGCGATCCATACTCCAGCAGATGCAATTGTGCTTAATTATTTTGCCTGATTTTTCAAACCGCCACGCAAAACCTGGTCACCTTGTTATTTCAGGGCTGATGTCAGAAAGTAGCAATTGCTTGTTCTGTAGATTGTTTTATCTTATTTTGCTAGTCAGAAGTAAGGTAATGAGAGCATTTCAAAGTTTTGTATAAAACTGGCAATAGAGAAGAATAAGCTCAATAGTTTATATCTATCCTGAATCACAAGGGCATACTCATAATGACTATGGGAACTTTTTGTATTTTAAAGCAAGTGCTGAATGGACTATTTATCTGCAGGACTGTTTTTCTCCAATTACTATAACTAGTAGAGTATACCTCATTTGATATCTTATGGGACCTCGAAGATGTGGTTTTTTCTATGTTTGCTTCTGTCCTATAGGATATTCATTCCTTTCTTCTAAATCTGTTGTTTATTATATATTATGTTAGCATTTACATACATACATATATATATATATATATATATATATATATATATATATATGTTTTCTGAGGTTTTCGCGGGTGTT
>WNWU01000018.1:6117117-6156838 GCA_012654045.1 Ptyas mucosa
AGAGTAACCCGAGCACAGCCAAGCCCCCACCCAAACAGAGCACACCCCCAGCCAATCAGAGCACAGCCAACCCCCCATCCAATCAGAACACAGCCATGCTCCCACCCAATCAGCTCCCACCCCCACTGGCAGTTAAAAGGAGGAAACAGCTGCGATCACACATTGCTCCTGGAAGCACGAAGCCGAGAACACCAGCCTGAAGATGACGAATGAGACTTCGTCGAAACGTCGCCAAGACACTTCCAATTTTACGCGGGAGAAAACCCGAATAACCAAAGACCTACATATATATATATATATATATATATATATATATATATATATAATGCTGTCATTTAAGAAAGTCCTTAAAATATTGCTTTTTTTGCTCTGTGACCTTGCACTGATACTGGGATTTCCCAATAGAGTAATATATATTGAATTGGTTCTTAATTAGTTCAACAGATAAATAACATCCAATTTATTGGAGGAAACCGAGAGTACATCCTAATACATAAATAAAAAATAACATTTAATGTTTTAAACACCTTATTATTTTCTCAGGAAGTAATATAATGAAATCTTAGCATAGTAACACCTTGCTGATTTTGTCTGGGCTAAGTAGAATCAAGGCCAGTTGGTAGTCAAATGAGAGATCAACAGAGAAATCATGGCCGTAGGCTATATTGCCAAGTCAAAGAATATTCAAAAAGAAGGCAATGACAAATTATTTACATATTGTTGCTGAGAAAACAGCAAGAATGTCCCTACATAGACAACAGAAATTAAGTTCAACTAGGGACATCTTAATATAATAGAATTTAATATAATGGAATTTAATAATCACAAGAGTAAATGCACAAAGCTAACAGATATGACAATCAGCACCAAATAATAAAAATGCAAAACCTGAAAAATAATCACATATAACCCTATCATGGCACTAAACATAACATTAGAGCAGTGATGGTAAACCTTTTTGGCACCGAGTGCCCAAACTGGAACGCATGTGCATGTGCACTAGAGCCCTGGAAACTTGAAGATCAGCTGGACGCTGTGCATGCGCATGCTGGCCACCTGGTCTTCTGGTTTCCAGGGCTCTGGCACACACAAAGATTAGCTGGCTGGCGTGCATGCACGTTCCAGAAACCAGAAGAGCAATTGGTGATGGCACACGTGCCCACAGAGAGGGTTCTGCATGCCACCTCTGGCACACATGCCATAGGTTCACCATCATGGCATTAGAAGTTTAATTACTAAGATGGGAAAAGGAAATATAGTTTTATGTAACATTTTTACTAAGCTACAATGAGTACTAAATTATTAGTCTTATTTGTATCTGTCACACATGTAGCATTCCATATTAATGGTAAGGTCAATGCTGGTCAGTTTCTGTATTTCAACTTATACCACAATGCAACCTAATCCAAACTCTTCCCCAAGCATTCTCATGCTCTCCTTTATAAACCACAATCAATAAACATTGTTGCCCACTTCAACCAGGAGGTACATTCAATGTACTAACATTAACATATAAAATACATCCATAAAAGATATATTGAGGAAAATAATTCAGGTAGTAACAACTGTTATTTAAATTGATCAAGAGTTATTATTTTTAAGGCTAACTAATGTAAATAGTTGTTATATAATTCCAAAGAACTAATCTTTGTTATAAATCAGAGAGCCAAGTAGTACACTAAATATTTATATATGGTAGTTGAGCAAATTGGATAAATGAACACATTCTCATTTGTCAACAGACCGAAGGGGTCTAAGGGGCTGCCACAAAGAAGTGGGGGATTCAACCTATTCTCCAAAGTACCTGAAGGCAGGACAAAAAGCAATGGATGTAAACTAATCAAGGAGAGAAGCAACCTAGAACTAAGGAGAAATTTCCTGATAGAACAAATAATCAGTTGAACAAAACTGATGGGTGCTCCAAAAGTTGTGGGTGTTCCAAGACTGGAAATTTTTAAGAAGAGTTGGCACAATCATTTATCTGAAATGGTATAGGGTGTCTGAGCAGGGGTTTGGACTAGAAGACTTCCAAGGTCCCTTCCAACTCTGCTATTCTGTTATTCAAAGAAATTAAAGAAGCTATATAAAAATCTCATGCCATTATATCAATATTGAATTATATGAATATTGAAAATTCTAGTGTATAATGCATAAACTAAGATTTATAGGTCTGCTTCAGGTTATGATCTGCTGCATTTTGATGGGAATAAAGACAATTAGGTATATCAACCATGCATATATTTGCAGCCTGCCACTATACTATATAAGATGGAATACTATATCAATTGTACCAAACCACATTTTTAAAGAATAAAAATAAGACCAAAGTCTCCTCCTGCCCAAAACACCCCAGAAATTTTTCAGATAAATTCAGCTCTGGGTAAGACTGGGATATCTGAAGGACCTCTTATCTCCAGTCAAGTCTGCCTGTCCAATTCAGCCCAGCAGGCTAGATGCGCTCAGGTCTCATCAATTAAAAATTGTCATTTGCCAGGACATAGGAGTTGCATCCAGTCTGTTGCAATTCCTGCCCTCTGAATGAGCTCCTCTCAGAAATTCACTTGACTCCTCCCCCTTACACTGTTTAATAAAATCTTACACTATTTAATAAAATCAGTAAAGACCAAGCCTTAGGACATAGCTCCTGTTTTTTTAACTGGTCTGGTTTGGAATTTTTCTCTTTCACTTGGTTGAATTGCTGTACTTTGGTTTTTCAGTTGTAAACTACCCAGTGTCATTTGGGATTGGACAGCCTATTAAACATAATTAACTAAATTAAAATTAAATTTAAAAATCAAATTCAAATAAAATATTAGAAGTGCAAATGTTGCATTTTTCTTGAAGATACTGGTGACATTTTCAACCTATCAGTAGTTTTTATTTCTGTTTTCAAGCTTCTTAAGGCATCAACAAATTAAACATTCAAATGCTGCACAGCTTCAAAAGTATATTTCAAGAATTGGATAATAAATTTAACAACCTATGGAAAAGCAGATGATGCTGGATTTCCTTGTAAAAGTTAGCTTTGAATCACTTGTTAAAAACTCTTACTCAAACAAATGCTTTTAATGAAAAGCTTTTATTCATGTTTTCAGTTTCTTCTCAATCCTCCTCAAATTCATATAGAATTAGAAACAGATCATGAAAACTTAGTCACATTCCTTAGTCACAAGGAAGAAAGAGAGAAAGAGAGAGAAGGAAGAGAGAGAGAAGGAAGGAAGGAAGGAAGGAAGGAAGGAAGGAAGGAAGGAAGGAAGGAAGGAAGGAAGGAAGGAAGAAAGAAAGAAAGAAAGAAAGAAAGAAAGAAAGAAAGAAAGAAAGAAAATCTTCTTTACCCAGTTATTTTCTGTGTACCTTTAGTCAAAAAATGCCTTGAGATTTCTGCTGCCTGTAGCTTAGGGCTGAAGGGTTGTTATAACTCGCAAAGAAAACGCGAAAGAACGGATAATGAATGACCGTTGGCCACTACTATCCCAGAGATTCATCTTATCGGTAGGTTGTTGTTTTTTTAATCACCTCTGAAAATAAGCACTTATTTAGCCAGACCATAGATAAAATTCCGCCTCGACTCAAACAAAATAATTTGCGTCCTTGTATACAATTACATGGGGATGTTGGGGCGGGGGGGGGGTGGGGGAGAGGGAAAAGCGCCGATTCTCGCTTTCTGCAATTATGACAGTTGCAGCGCAAGACGGGGGGGGGGGGGGGAATAGCGAAGTGCCCCCTTAACCCCCCTCCCCGGCTCCCCAACGATTCCGAAGCTCTCTGCTTAAGAGCCCAAGAACACAAATCAACCGCGCCCTTTTTGTTTTTATTTCTTGTCTCCCTCCCCCCCTCCCGGCTTCCCCTGAGGGAGCGCCCCTCCGCTCGGGGTCGCCCCTCCCCGCGCCCGCTGCCCAGGTGAAGAGGGGGTTATTCGAGAGGAGAGGAGCCCGTTATTGGCCTACTTACCATCAATCGCCATGATCTTCCAGGTGGGCCGTACCAAGTGGAACGCACGTAGGAGGCGCACACTGCCAGGCACAGGCTGGAAGAAGCGGCGGCGGCGGGAGAGAAAGCTTCGAAAGGTGGGGGCAAGAGGCAGCACGGGTGGCAGCAAAGTGGAAGAGAAGCGCGCGCGCGGTTGGGGGAGGTGTAAAACTGAGTGGCGCGTGCTGGAGCTATGAAGCTGCGCGTGACTCCTCCTCCCGTCGCTGCCTCCCTTTTATTTTTTCCTCTTCACTCCGCGCGCCCAGTTTAGAAAGTATCGCCGCTTTCTTCGCTTTCTTGTTTTTCTGTCCGCGCGCGGCGGGGCATTTAGTGCGGCCTCCCGAACTAACGGTCCTCATCGGCGCAGCCGCTGCCGCGCCAAAACTCTTCCTTGCCCACGCCATTCTCCTTCAGTCAAGCGGCTCGGTGCTAGGGATGCTGCAGCCGCTCCGCGCGAGCCAAACTCTGCCTTCCAGCCTTGCATCTGATGCGCTTTGCCTCAGATTTCTCGGGCGTAGCTCTCGTCCTCTACGACTCCCTCGTTTCAGGAAAGGCAACAGGCAGATGCCGATAACATCGAAGAAAGCGATGGTCGAATCACTTGATTTTTGGGGAAAAAATGTTTGCATACACTTTATAAAACTATTGACATACATAGTAACAATTAGAATTATGAGTATGCCGTCTCCTTCAGCCCTTAATTCAAGAATCACGATTTTAGATTTTAAAACGTGTAAAACACCTGCTGGCTGTCTACCCATAGGATGGAATAGAGCTCAGCAAATTTTAAATGCTATATGGTGGTGGGTTTTTTTTCAGTCCCAGTAGCTTATATGGAACTTTCCAATTTATAGTTGGCAAGGCTAGGATATGTGAGGATTTTACAGAATAAAGTTCAGCAAAGGATTGAGGATCTAAAATGATAGCAAAATGGAATGTATTTCTTTAAAATACACTTACAAAGTAATGTATCTTTAAGATTTGTTAACATTTAAGATGTAATGACTGTGTTACAACTGCAGTTTCTTAAAAAGATAAGAGTAATATTCTAAAGTAGCATCCAACTACAACTAACAACATTCTTTGCAATAATCTGAGTTTAAGGACACAATGAGTTGTAGATAGATATTATGTAACAGCTATTTTTTGCCCCAAGTTATAGCCAACTATGTCCAAATCTGCCTACCTTCTAAACAAACTGTGATTGAAACTGTGTCATCAGAAACTGAAGCAAATTCGAATTCAAATGTACTTCCACATTTAGCTTTTGTCTTGGATACACAGGGATTTGTGTGTGTGTGTGTGATGGCCAATATTTAAGTGGTTCAGCTGTTTCTGAATCTTTGTGAGTTACCCTTTCTCCAGACCTATCAGTACCTTTATTTAATATTTTTGTAGTATATAAAATTTTAATATTATATAGTATTTGTGAGTTTATCTTTGTGCCTTCATTGATAGCATCCAGCCAACTTGTTTTCTTGACAGCCTCTTTTTCAATTGCTTTTTATGTTTTTCAAACATTGGTGTCTTTTCCAATGATTCTTGCTTGTACATTATGTATTAAAAATACATAACCTTTAGTTTCACTGCAGTGTTTGTGTTTCTGTTCAGTTTTCTGAAGTCACTGAAAGATATGTTCTACATGTCCAAACTATTTTCTCCAACATCATTATTCAAAGATATCATTTTTCCTGATAATCTGATTTCACAGCCATTTATTATAGCTGAGAAAATCAGTAATGGTGAAATATAGTTTAGTTGTCAAGGTGATGGCTCTATAATTTAATATTTTGTCTTGTTTTGTCATAGCCTTTCTCCCAAGTTGCAAGTATTTATGTGAACTTTTCAGCCTGAGAAGAAAAAGTCTATTGTTAGTTTATCTCCATATCTATTTGCTTTGGGTTGGCATTGCTCCTTGACATAATATTTTTTGGGGAAAAAATATATTGAGCAGCAGATTGGCTTTTACATACTACTCCTGCACTTTTAACAAAAGGTTCCATAAGTATTTTTTTACCTTGACCCTTCAAATTGAATCAAAGCAATATCTGAAGTTGTTGTTTCTCCAATCAATTTTATAATGTGTATAAATTAAATAAAGTGACAGCATACAACTTCAGCATACTCGTTCCCCAATTTTGAACCATTTAGTTGCTCAATGTTCCATTCTAACTGCTACTTTTTGGTCATCTAATTCTTCAACAGGTAACTAAGATTACATAGTGCCATGTTTTTAAAGGCTGTTTACAATTTGTTGTGTACTACAGAGTCAAAACCAATAAAGAAAATGGAATTTTGGAACTCTGTTGCCTTCTTAATTATCCAACAAAGTATGCCCATTGGAGAAGGAAAGGCAACCCCTCTAGTATTCTGCCAAGGAATTAAGTGGATATTCATAACCAGGCCAGCATTAGGTTTGCACAGTAAATGCTAGAATGGTAGATACCTTCAGATGATTCAAAATGCTATTGCCAACACATTGGTAGAGGTTAGTTATAAGATCAGCTGAATGCTTTGTTTAAACAGTTTCACTGGCTAATTATCTGTTTGGGGGAACTATAGAAATGTTGGTTATAAATAAAAAGCTTTAAATGCTTCAGTAGGGGAATTTAATTAATTGATTTGAGAGAGAGGGGATTCGTTTTAATGAAAAAAAGGATGAGGGATGACATGGTTCCAATATCTATGGGGCTGCCACAAAGAATAGAGGCCAACCAATTCTCCAAAGCACCTGAAGGCAGAACAAGAAGCAATGGATGGACACTAATCAAGAAGAGAACAAACCTAGAACTAAGGAGAAATTCCTGACAGAACAATTTATCAGTGGAATGGCTTGCCTCCATAAATTGTGGGTAATCCAACAGTAGATGTTTTTAAGAAGATTGGAGAATTATTTGTCTGAAATTGTATAGGGTTTCCTGCCGGAGTAAGGAGTTGGAATAGAAGACCTCAAAGTCCCTTCCAACTTTGTGATTCTGTTAAATATCCTCAAATATCCATACTCCCCTTGGAATCTGTGTTGTAAAAGCAACTAGTAGACTGGATTAAACCAGCCATGTTCAGCCTGGCTGCCTTTAGATCTCTGAATAGGAAATTAATTGTGATTTGTGAAGTGTTTATGGCTAGCCTAGCCACTATTGTTTTGTTAATATATGCTTGACAGGAAACAATAATTGCTAATGTTCACTACATGGGGGGAGAAAACCCTACCTGTGAAATAGGAAGCCTAGAAACCTGATGGAATATAGGGATCTATTAGGAGGATATTAATGTAGTGAACCTCTTATGTCTGATGTATATATTTATTTATTTCATTTCATTTTACTTATATTTGAAAATAAACTGTATCCCAGAAATGCTAATACAGATATCTTTAATTTACAATCATTTGTTCAGCAACTGTTCAAAAATCATGATGGCCCTGAATGATACTTAGGATAGGTCTTCGTACTTCCAGCTGTTAAGTATCTTCGCAGTCACATGATCATGTTTTCCTGACATTCTCTGCCAGCTTCCCACAAGCAAAGTCAATGGAGAAGGCAGAAAAAAGTCACATTTACATGAAGTCCTCACTTATACAATTATCATTTAATGACAGGAACTGGGACTACTTGAATTGCCATCATTAAGTGATGCAGTCACATGATGTCGTGCTTTACTATAGCATTGCTTAGCTTTGGCAGTTCTCATCCCAATTGCCATTGTAGCCCACAAACTACCTGTAACTTCCAGGGATCCTCTTAAAAAAGCTAGGCTTTGTGCAGGTGTGGACATACTGAAGCTTTTTTGTGATTGCAAGCAAAGTACAGTACTATACTTTATAGTAACAAGAATAAAATATGAGATAAATACCTTGGGAGTGCTATAAAAAGTAAAATATATATCAAGTAAAAATTCACTATAATTAGTGATTGAATGTAACGCAGGCAGAAAGAAACTCATAGACCAACTGACAACGTGTTTATATTTTCTTTTTGTTTATATTATGTAATGCCAAAGAAGACATGACATGTTTATGCTTTGGAGTTATAAAAATAACAGGAGTAGCCAAAGCAACCATAATATAATTAGAATAAACTAAAACTAAAGTATATATTCTTAACAGCCAACATTAAGAAATTAAGGGCCCAATATATTGCTGTGATATGATGAGCTCAACAAGCTCAGAACAAAGTTTATAGATTTCCTATGCCTTTTTGATAGCATGTAAATAATTCCCGGTTCCATTGAAGTCAATACAGTATGTATTTTAAATTGTATTGATGAAAAATATTTCCACCAGGGAAATATTTCAAAGTGAGTTACAGATATGAAAGATAATTTGCATTTAAAGGATAGATATGCCATTCCATTAGAATAGGCAGAATAGGCATACTCTGGGTCTCATTGGTGAGTAGTACCACCTACCTTGTCATGGTGTCTGTCTTAGGAACACCTGCCACCTGAAATACGAATGGCTCTGATCCTATTGGCCTTTTAGAAAGCTGTCAAATCAGGATGTTGATGGAGCATTGATATGGGTGTCGTTTGGTTTAATAATAAATGTAGTTTTTAGGGCCATCAACCCAGTATCTTTTAAATTGGATTTATATACTTTAGTTATGTTTTATTACTGTTTGCTGCCTAGAACATCTTGGATAAATGGTTGGTTATATACATTTGTTGAATAAATAAGTAAATATCTATTGGACTTACATTTGTGTCATATCATGAACTTCAATCACATCACTGGACATTAATTTATTTATTTACAGAATGAAAAATCAGTCAAATGGCACTGCATTTGCCTGGAATGTCTAGCATGACAGTACATGAAGCAAAAGTTTCTGAAGAGAATGTCTCAAAAAGAAAGGACTCAGAAAGCAAGGCTTAATAACAGATGGAAGTGAATGTTGCAGGACCTGAGACAGCTCCATGTGAATATTTTAAACAAGTTGAACTGTTAGATGAAGTACAAATACAGCATAGCTGTGATAGCTATGAAAAAAAATCATATTTATATTATAGCAAATCTTCAAGTAATAGTAAAAAAATAGTGTGAGTATTTTTGAATTCTCAAAAATTATTTATTAAGATAGATAAATAAGAGGGAATTGGGTGGCCAGAACTAAAACTTTGGAGTCTGCATTAAATCAAATAGCACTTCCAAAACACATAGTTCCTACTCCCAATCCCTGACAAAGCAGCTGGAATTCAGCCTGTGGCATTCTTCATTTTTTTGATATCAAATACAGCCACAGGAAAACCATGATAGTATTCACCTCCAATGGACAAATCGCCCTCTCCATTGAAGCCACTATGAATTCTCGGGGGAAAAAACTACACAAAAATCAACTTATTCCAAAAGAGAGAGAGAAGTAAAATGAATAAATTGCTACCAATCCCAGCTGCATGTATAATTTATTTTATTTACAATTATTTCTTTCCCAGCTTCCAGAAAACTAAATAGGCAACTTTCAAATAAAACTCATAAACTGTTAAAAAGCAAGGTCTTTGTTTTGAGGAAAGTTAGGAGTGTAGGGAGGGCATATGGCTTTCAGGGGGAAAATGTCATCTGCAAAACAAAATTCTGAGTAGCTGCTATGAGGCAAAACATTTTGTCTACAAAGATGACACCCCATGGCAAGCTATGATAAAGAAATCATCATCTAGCTGCTAAATAAGACAAAAGAGATCTGGAGCAGTGCAGGAATTTGTAAGAAAGTGATTACAGTTCTGACATAAAATCCTGACAATCTACTACATGGCTCCAATCCTGATGTCTCTGAGATCACCCACTCCAAAATGAATGTGCCTTTTTGGTAAGAACTTAGAAATTCTGCTGAGAGTTCTACTAATAAGAACCCTATATCTGGGCATTCTCAATAGTGGTACTCCTCCTGTGTAACAACTTGCCTGTATATATAAGAACTACATTCTTGAGGAAGTATTGAAGTACTACCTTCAAAAAAGAGAGCATTTGGAAGATCTTGGGTTTCAGTAACCATCCCATTATTCAGTGCTGTTGTAATTTATATTGTTTATTACTACTGTGTTGTTTAACACAACTAATCTTGCTTTGTATGCTATTGTGAACTGGTAGTAGAGTAGCATAGACCTTTTACTAATCATTATAACCACATAATTCATCTCTAATTGGTATTAGTTTGGTTTCATAAAATATTTAGACTTCTTCTTAGGACTACTGTTACGAAGAACAGTCAGTCTTGCATTTTTTTACAATATAAAATCCAACTGATATTCAAGACTTTATCTTTTGGCAAAATAAATAGATAACTTGTAAGTAAGAATGGAGACAGAAACAAACTGGAATATTTTAACGTTACTGAACTCACAAAATATTTGTATATAGTTATATGGCACTAGCTTTTTAAAAAATCAATGTGGGTGTTTTTTGGGCAATAACAGTAATTGTTTTCAAGAAAACCTTGCTGAAGTTGTATTGAACACCTATTATAAGTAATAATGATTGTTTCACCCAGTTTAAAATGAACATTTTAAGATTACACATTGTTATTAGACATTGATAATGAATCATTCACATGGGCATTCCATATAGGCATTTCATATAGCCATATAGGCAGCTACACATAATGTCATAAATCTTCCTGAACTTTATTAAGCATATCCATGTGCTGTAATTATTTCAGTTATCATAAAGCAATGTGCAAAAATCATGAATAATAGATAATCATAAGTTTAAGAAGTGAAAACTAAGTGAGACACAGAAAGGAGAGGTTACTGTTTCAGATAACAAACATATTGTAATAGATGAACAATGGACTGAATATTATTTCTACTGAGTATTATCTTTATTTATTTTATTTATTAGTTTGTCAAAAATGTACAAAATAACAGGTATGAATATGAATATGGACATAAACAAATGAATACAAATAAATTGGGACAGTAGGACAGGGATGGTAGGCACGCTGATGCGCTTATGCACAGCCCCTTATCTTGGGGAGAGATGTATAAAAGCAAGTTAGAAACAAGGGTTGTTTGTTTGTTTGTTTATAAAATGTATAGGCTGCCCATTTTACTTCAAGATAACTGAGCGGCTTACAATCATAAAAACTAAGAACTACATAAACTAAAAACATAAAACGTTACTATAAAATCCAGAACTTCAGGGTTCAATTAAAAGGTGGGGGGTGGGAACAGAATGAGGGGAGGTGGGTTACATTGTTAATCAATCAACCACCTCCACTATGATACTCCCCCATTGGAGTCCCAAGCTACCTGGCAGAGCCTGGCCTTTAGGTTCTTCTGGAAGATCAGAAGGATTAGGGCTACTCTCACACCAGGGGGTATGAGAGAAAAAATATTTTTCAATTGCTGTGCCTATTAATGGCTTTTGGAATGGACAAGTAAATAAGCCAATCAGAAAGCAGCTAATAGGTTTGAATCTCCCGGGCTTTTATGTTCCCTCCCCTAACCGTCACAATTGACAGTATAAAAGGAGATTCCTGACAGAAAACAATTGGCAGTTCAGAAGGCAGTTGGCAGTTCGGAGAGTTCTGTTCAGTTCTTATGTTAGAAAACTGTGGGCAGTTTGGAAGTCAGTTAGAAGGGCAGTTCTGATGCAGTTCTGATGGTTTACAAGACTATTTCTTCTGAGGAAGAATAGCCAGAACTAACATCGCTTAGAGCGATTACGTGTGTGTGTGTGTGTGTGTGTGTGTGTGTGTTTCTTTCTTTTTCATAGGTTTTATGTGTAGTTCTCTTTAGCCCTGGCTATTGTACCTTTACAGGGAGGATACATGAGATGAGGGTGTGGCTAACTGATGACGCTTTATAAGGCAGAAATAGATCTAACTTAGTCTCCCAATGGGCAGCAAAGAGTTTGCTGGCTGCTAGAAGAGAAAAAAAGCCCCAAAACTAGTGAATGAGATTCCAAAAACGTTTTCCATAAATAAGAAACAGGCAATTTCTGATCTTCAAACTAATTTCACCTTAATAGTAAGCAGTATCATGCTAGCCTTAGCACTAGGCTTATTAAGTGAGCAGAGGCTGTTACATCATTAGCGGAGTGCATTCAAACTTAATGCATAACAAGCTTTTTTTTTGAGGCTTAAAGAAAGATGGAGAAATGATAAGTTCCCCAGAGACTTTATGTTGATTACCCTGCATTATTAAATTGGTTAGTTCATTAATTCATCACTTTTATGCAAATTATTTTCTTCAAACTTAATTAGATTAATACTGGAGTTCTAGGCTAAAGTGGTAATTGAAAAAATCCCATAAAAAAGTAATGGCAAACTACTTGTATATTGTTATACAAATAGGCTAAATAATATCTCAAATCCAAACTCAGTTTAAGGGAGACTTTACATTTAAGTTAACATATGACACCGGGACATTGTAACTAAGGTTTCTAGAGCCATCCTCTTTCTGTTAACATGAGCATCTTTGTAAATTACTTAAAGCAGTAGTTTGAATGTAAAGATAGTCTTAAGCAGTTTCACTGAGAAGCTGTGAAATGGATTGTGATAAAATTTGTGTTTAAAATCTGATTTAAAAACCTCTCCAAAATCTTGGTCAAAAATCATTAGTCTAGTAGTATGTGAACAAAAAAAAAATAGATATTGCAATTTATTGCAAAACTGGATTCACAAATAGATATTTCTTGAAAGAAGTATTTTTCTAATAATTCTTAAGAAAACCTGGTACTGAAGAGCTTGACCCTAAAAAACAGTTTAACATTTAAGAATTTACAGTATACCTTGTAAGGAATGTTTTCATTCCATACGTTGCCTAGAAACTGCTATATTATTTATAACATATATTTTTTTCCTTTTTTGCACTATTTTTATTTTCTAGAAGGGTAGCAATGACAGCTGGGCTCACAAATAGGTGTTGTTTTGTTTTGTTTTTCCCAGAAAGTAATTATTGTTTTCAACCTTTGAAAATTCTTCTGTTAAGGAGCTTGTCCTTTTTAAAAGATTTTCCTTTACACTTAAATATTCTCCTTTTGATAACCAAAAAGAAAAAAATAAATTAACTCAAAATTTTCCAATCTTTACAATATAAAGTATGTTTGTTTGTGGGTGGGTAAATGTATTCACACACTTCTCCAGCTTTTACACTTTACCCAAAGAATTTCTCATGGCATTTGAGTGCCATGCAGTAGTTGTGGGAGGGAACATATTATTGTAGCTCTATAGGGGAGGGATTATGGTGCCTAAAAGTAAAGGTACTCTGTGGGGCTCCATTTCCATCCCACTGGAACTCTTTATTTAGAGAAGGAAAAAGTATTAAAAAGCACTAAGAGAGTTCTGTCTTTACATCCCACTGAGCATGTAAAGAAAAGTAGACTTGTTTAATCAGCAGGCAAAGAAAAACATTATTTTTAATCAACAAAAATACACCCAATTTTTTTCTACCTTTAAACTGGTGGTTCCAAGACAGCAGTGGAATAATTATTAAATCTGCAAAAAAATTAACAAAGTGATTCTAAACAATGTAAGTTGCCAAAACAGATATAATAATTGTCCTTCTTCAATATCCTTTTTTCATTTTATTCCAAACATGCCTTTGTTGTTAGGAGTCAGTTTTTAAATTTAAAATAGAAACATATAATCTGAGACCACAAGGTTGCATATGGCATAGCCACGAGATCCTTCTCAAAAATTACCAGTGAATTGTAATATATATAATGAGGTAGAAAGAAGGAATTATTCAATTTGTTCACAACAATCTCACTAATTAAATGTATTGAATTATATTTAAATGATTTAATTTTTGAAGTATATGTAGCTCAGTTTTGACCTGGCCTCATAGCTACTCTTAAAAAAAATATCCTTGAAAAGTTCTGATGTCTGTTCAATCTATCTAAGGGACTTATCTTGCAATGGAAAATTCTAAATAATGCAGTCTCAATCTTATATTGCTATTCATGTTTTTATGTTAGCTATTAATTCTACAGAAATAATTTTTTCATGCTATTTCCTAACCTCTAACATGGAACCTCACTTTATTTCTTTCCTTGAAGATCACCCAAAAGCTGCTGCTAGCTTTTCTGTGAAGTGATTATATTAAATTTTATCATACTTTTCACACCACTATCACCATTCCAGGTTTTTTTATAGATTTTATTTTCAAAGTTCTCCTTATTTTATTAATTTTGCCAATTTTCATCAACTTTCTGATATACCCTAGTCGTATGGCCTCTTTTAGTATAGAACACATTCATTTTTCTCATTTTAACTTTGAGATTTCTGGCATTTGGATATAAAGACATGTGCATTGCAGTTGTCTTCACATGCAGTTTTTGTTTTTGTACAACATAGAAAATCTTTAAAACATTAGAAAGATTAACAGTTTTAACCAAAATAAAACTAAAGAATATTTGTTTTCTTTATACATTTGTGTCTGTGCGCCTCCATTTTATATGTGTGTGTTGTTTGTGTGTGTCTGTGTGTATATACTAAGCAATTCCAATTAGTCAAATAAGTCATTCTGTTCTTAATATTTGGGAACAATTGCCAGAATATCAAAAGAAGAGGCGTTTCATTATTATTACTTTTATTTTTTGCATTAGCTTACCTACCACTACATGAGATGGTTGACTCAATCATTCTCATAATATGTACTGAAGCAAATACTGAACCTGCTAGCCTTCTCATTGGCTTTAGTTTGATTTAAATACCAGCCAATCTATATGCCTTGTCAAAAACACAAAAATAGCAGCACATGAAAAGCAGAAAAACACTCTGATCCATACAATGATTTGAAAACAACATCTGTCAGTTACACAGGCTGACTCTCACATTGCCATGTGTATACATCTTTTCCCAAGCCTAGTTTTAGGATAACTTAATAACTTAATAATTAAGTCTTATTAAGACTTGTCATTTCCAGTAGATCTGCTAGTTCTATTCTAACCATAACTTGAATGTCTGGATACCACACATATGTTTATAGTGAGAGTAGTGGGAATATGGCTCTGGCTCAGTATTTCTGCTTCTTCTATTTCAAATACAGATTTTACATGAAATGCAGTATGATTGAGAAGTAGCTTTATCTTTTTGGAAGCATGTTGAAATTCTAAGAGATGATCACTGACTCATAAATCTAATTCCAATGGCCACTCTACCAATAGCAAAATCACCGTACTAACCAGGGGTGGGTTCTACTTAGCTTTACTACCGGTTTGCAATGAGGCTGCACGCACGCTCTTCTGCGCATGCGCAGAAGTGTTCTGATGACGTCGGGGTCAGTGGGTGGAGCCTCCCTCCGGTTTTACTACCGGATCTATAGAACCGGTCCGAACCAGGGGCAACCCACCACTGGTACTAACACTCCAGCTTCACTTTTTCTCTAGAAAACAATTTCTGGAAGAAAGGTATAGATTACAAGTAGTATCAATTTGATATTTGCACCAGGTTTAATTAAAAGAATAAAAGCTGTTGAAGTAATTGTCATATTAAAAGGCCAATGGAGCAGTTGTTTCTCCTCTTAGGTACATGTTTTACTTCACAATAATATTTCATACTTTATGGGAAAGGAAAGTTCTAATTTACTGATGTAATAAATCAGTAGGACTCAGAATTTTCTTTGGAAGACACAAAAGCTATTTTGTTGGATGAAGCTAATACAATACAGAGAATTCTGGACAGAAAGCATCACGCAGAACACTTCACCCATTGCAAAAATAATGAGTTCTGGAGGCAAGTTGAATGGTGCCAAAATGAAAGGTGCCTCAAGGTAGACATATATTTTTTAAAAACGATAAATTCTGACTGTTATATAATGCCCATTTCCTCAGGTACATTATAAACACACCATATAACAAAAGAAAAAAAGGAGGGGAAGAGAAAGAGAAGAGAAAATTTAATATGTGTGAATATAAATATTTAGTCTTTGCAAGCCACAATAGTCAATTAAATAAATAAAATTATTTTAGGTAGGAAAATATCATGCAGGTTATGGATTAATATAAAGAGTGTCCATATCCTACTAGATATTTGTCTGGAGTCATTTAAAAAGCTCTTTCAAGTTAGTTGGACTACTGTATAGCTGAAAATATTAAAGGCAAGGAGAGCAAGAAAAGAAAGAAAAGGAATACCCTATTAAAATTAATGTGATTCATAAAGCAGGAGCACTTTTGCTTAGCTCCTATGAAAGCTGAAATATTCAGCTGGTTTAATGTTCAGCAGGGGGATGCTGCACTTACATGGAGCAGGCAAAGTACTATTATGCTGCCATCTCTTTGTGCACTTCATGCTGCATATAATACTACCCTGGAGATATCCAAGGTGACTAATATTATAATTAATCCTGCCTGGGTAGTTAAGGGCCCAAATAAAGGAGATATTGTCCAGGGGTGGGTTCTACTTACCTTTACTACCGGTTTATAATGGGGTCGCGTGCACGCATGTGCTATTTTGCACAAGCGCAGAAGCTTCTGCGCATGCGTGGAAGCATTTTGGTGACGTTGGGATCAGTGGGAGGAGCCTCCTGCCGGTTTTATTAACGGTTCTATAGAACCGGTGCGAACCGGGGGCAACCCACCACTGATATGGTCCTAGCTGATAATACTCTCTATAAATGAAAAACACAAAGATGGGGTGAGATTATTAAATCATTTTGTGTTAAAAGTGTAAAAAATGGTCATAACTCACTTTTTCAAGTGCTGTAGTAACTTTGAATGGTCATTACCCTGTTTTCCCGAAAATAAGACATCCCCTGATGATAAGCCCAATCGAGGCATACACTAAAATAAGCCTCCCCCTGAAAATAAGCACTCCCAAAAAATATTTAAACTCAAAGCTGGAAATCAGGTAAGACAGCAAGAGGAGCCCCATCTTGCTCCACATGCCCCAAAATAATAAGACTTCCCCAAAAATAAGGTCAAGCACTTATTTTGGGGTTCAAAAAATATAAGACAGGGTCTTATTTTTGGGAAACATGGTAAATGATCTGTTGTAAGTCGAGTGGTGATGAGTGCACCATTAGAAATCTTGAAAGACCGGTTTAAAGACAAATCCTCGTGGAGAATAATCTATCTAGATGGTTGCATAGAAGTTGTAAATGATTTGATGTACCACAATCATTAATTGCAAGTTTGATAGAACAGAATTGGCTGATAAATCAAAGGACATACATTAGGATTAATAAAACTGATATAGAGTTAATATAAAAAGGAGATGAATGACAGTCTTCCTTCAACTTAAATTGAAATCTTAAATAATATAAAACAAAGGCTCAGTGGTAAGTAATGACATCATTCATCTTATTGAATAAGTTAATTCAGAAGTACAGTAATTCATGATGAAAGCTAGTAAAAAATAAATTTGATTTTATTTTCTATAGGAGGTTCTACGTCCTATTAAAATGCAAAGTATTCTAATGTGATTGTTTATTATTACATAATCACTTCAAAAAATACTGTCTTTTTCCAAATTTGCTCTTATTTTTCTATCTGATTTATATCATTTCTCTTGGCATTGATATAGCTAGATATCTATCATCAGAAAATATTTAGCTTTCAAATTTAATACAACTGAAATTAAACAACTTATTGTACCATTACTTGTTTATATGAGTACATAATAGCTTGTTTTCAAGATATAGGTAGTCCTCAACATACAGTAGTTCATTTAGTGACCATTCGAAGTTACAACAGAACTGAAAAAAGTGACTTATGACCATTTTTTTACACTTACAACTGTTGCAGCATTCCCATGAACAAAATTCAGACAATGACAACTGACCCATATTTATAGTTTAACAATTTTATTTGACTCATATTTATGGCTTAACAATTGTTAACAACTTAACAATTGCAGTGAGACACTTAACTGTGGCAAGAAAGATTGTAAAATGGGCCAAAATTCACTTAACTGTCTCGCTTAGCAATAGAAATTTTGGGCTCAATTGCGGTCGTAAGTCAAGGACTATCTGTATATTAGGATCACTTGAAGAAGAAAATTAAGTCTTGGTAAAATGTTTGTTTTAATGACTGCGATTCTGCCTAGCCAAGAGAAGTTTATTTTTTTTCCATCTAGAGATACTTATTGTTATATTTTCCAACCCAGTAAAAAATTTAATATAAATCCTTATTACTGTTTGTCAAATAAATTCCTAAGTACTTAGGAAAGAATTCCTTCCTCTATCAATGATAGAACAATCCTTAATCATTCTATTTTTTTTACTTAATAAAAGACTAAGTACGTAGGAAATAAATTCCTAAATACTTAGTCTTTTTTTAAGTAACAAAAGATAGAATGATTAAGGATTGTTCTATCCTTGATGAATGATGGCACCATTAATAAGACTGTTACCTCTGAGAAGACTCACTGTCTCCCAATTTAACCATTGTTAATGTTCCACAGATAACCATAAGGATAAAACTGAAATTATAAAGGAATAAACAATAAAAACCCTCCTAAATTCCATGGAAACAGAGCAAGTGTTCAAACTATTGGGCATTTCATCATTTTATTTAACAGCATAAGGAATTTATTCATTTCACCGCATTACACTTTTTTTGGATCTTTCACAGTTAGTGGTATATTTTTAAAAAGTTAGGATTTCACATAATTTATTTATAGCTGGCCTATTTTGAAAGCTTTTTGGCAATAATGTCATCAAATCAAAGAGTCTCCTAAAGGGGAATTCAGCATTGTTGTTTCCCTAGGTATTATTTTAAAAAATATCATGGATATTACAAAGTACTGGCATTAATTTAGTTATCTGTGAAGAAATTAATGAACTCTCTCAATAGCATCCAACGCTAATATCTGTGACACAGTATACAATTGCTGAATTGTAACTTTCACATACCGTTGCTTCGCACACCCTCTTAGCACAAAATCAGAACTAGTAGCTTTATTCAGGCAGATATCCCATTCATTTTGTCAAACCTTGTGAAATGGCACTTTGAGCTTTCATATTCGGTTTTGAAATCTCATTATTCCTCTAATTAAGTTTAACAAGGTGCTACTAATTAAGTTGTGCCAGCACTATGGAAGAGCTGATTATAGATTGCATTTGGCTTTGTTATCCAAAACTGCTGAAGCTGAGCTCACATTAATTAGAATTGCAAAGTCAGCTGAAAGAAGGAATATCTGGAAGTATTTGAGGTCATGTAAAAATAAACCAAGCAAGCACTGAATTTAGCTCTAAAAAGCTAACATTGACAATTGTATTATCATTTGACTGGTTGATATTCATAATTTTTTCCAGTTAAGGCAGATCACAATTCACATTTCATAGTCTAGATTCCAAATGCTTAATTCAGCAGTGATGGAAAGTATAAGCTTAAAAACAGTGACAAAGATGAGCCAATCCTTCCTTCCAACAAGGAATATAGAACCTGACATTGAATCACTAGTTTAATCATTTAAAAGCAGATCCTCACATATAAGAAGAAACAACCAAATAATGAGGCTAGCATGCAACGTTGACTCTCTAACAAACTCAGATGTCTAATTAATTAATTAATTAATTTTATTTCATCAAGCATGTATTTGATAATAGATATAAGTATGAACATGATTATGAATACATGAAATGGATATGAATAAAAGGGAACATTAGGACAGGGGCACTAGGCATGCTGGTGTGCTTATCACGCCTCTTAAAGACCTCTTAGGAATGGGGTGAGGTCAACAGCAGACAGTCTAAGGTTGAAGTTTTGGGGGTTTGGGGAAGAAACAACAGAGTCAGGTAGTGCATTCCAAGCACTGACAATTCTGTTACTGAAGTTGTATTTTCTGCAATCAAGTTTGAAGCGGTTTACCATAAGTTTGTATCTATTGTGTGCTCGTGTATTGTTGTGATTGAAGCTGAAGTATTCATTGACAAGTAGGTCATTGTAGCAGATAATGTGATGTATTACACTTAGATTAGACAGAAGATAGCGAAATTCTAAATTGTCTAAGGCCAAAATTCAAATCTGGTGGCATAAGGTATTCTGTTGCGAGCAGAGGAGTGGAGGACTCTTCTTATGAAATATCTCTGGACTCGTTTGATTGTATTAATGTCCAATATGCAGTGCATGTTCCAGACAGATGAGCTGTATTCAAGAATTGGTCTAGCAAAAGTTTTGTATGCCTTAGTTTGCAGTTCAATATTACCGGAGAAGAAGCTACGCAAGATTAGGTTAACAACTCTTAATGACCTTTTGGCAATGCTGTTACAGTGAGTTCTGGCACTTAGATCATTTGAGATGAGTACTCCAAGATCCTTGACAGAGTGAGGATCATCTACGAGGTTGTATGCGCCCAGCTTGTATTTTGTGTTCTGATTTTTTTTGCCATTGTGTAAGACAAAGCATTTGTTGGTTGAGATTTGGACTTGCCAGTTGTTTGACCATTCTGACACACAGTGAAGGTCTTTTTGTAGGGTAGCAGCATTGTCGGTGGTATTGAATAGTTTTACATCATCAGCGAAAAGAATGCAGTTGCTTATAATATGATCACAAAGGTCATTTATGTAAAGTATAAAGAGTGTGGGTCCTAAAACACTACCTTGGGGGACACTGCTGTCAACAGGTGCAGGATTTGATAGGGTGTTTCCTATTTTGACTACTTGTTGCCTGTTTGATAGGAACACAGCTATCCACTTATGCAGGGATTCGGAAATACCATAAGATTTTTAGTTTAGTTTGTCATGTACCACTGA
Source organism: Ptyas mucosa (assembly GCA_012654045.1). NCBI lineage: Eukaryota > Metazoa > Chordata > Lepidosauria > Squamata > Colubridae > Ptyas > Ptyas mucosa. Next base: position 6,137,719 of record WNWU01000018.1, read on the forward strand.
GTCAAAGGCTTTACAGAAGTCCATATAAATTGCCTCTATTGCTTTACCCTGGACAAGTTCTGAAGTCCATATGTTTTTGCAGTGTAAGAGTTGCAGATTGCAGGACAATTTTTTTCTGAAGCCAAACTGCTTGTTAGAGAGTAGGTTGTTTGTCTCTAAGTAGAGGGTAATAGATTGGTTTATGATTGATTCTATGACTTTGCAGGTGACTCAACATAATGAGATTGGTCTGTAATTTTTAACTAAGCTGGAGTCACCCTTTTTGAAGATAGGGATGACCGTGGCTAGTGACCATAAGTTAGGCAAGGAGTGGGTTCTGAAAGATATTTCATAGATTATGCTAAGAGGTTCTGCTATGGTGGTTGAGAGCTTTTTTAAGAAGTAGGCACATAAGCCATCAGGGCCAATAGGTAGAGATGGTTTTAGGTTGCATAGTGCCTTTTCAATGGCATTTTCTGTAAAATCGACATGTAGTAGATTGTTGTAATTAGTTGTGGTACGATTAGGAAATGTGGGGCATGAACCGTTGCTGTTTACAAAGACTGAACCGAAGAATGTGTTGAAGAGCTTGGCCTTAACGGCTTCATCATTACAGTCTTTCCTGTTTGGCCCTTTCAGTGGTGGGATGGATCTTGAGTCTTTATATCAAGACTCAACAGCTGGTCTCAGGATATAACTATAATATATAAATTCTGTGATGAAAACTTAGTCTTTACTTATCAACTGTAAACCATTTTACTGTCCATGTGAGTTCTCCTCATTTCTACTAATTGCTGTTTATGTCCCCTCACAAGCCTCTGTAAACAAGGCATTATGAACTCTAGCTGACCAGATTATGGAGGCTGAAGCCAAATACCCTGATTCACTGGCCATTATTATAGGAGATCTAAACAAAGTAAACTTAAGGAAAGAGCTATCAAAATACTTTCACCATGTCAATTGTCCCACTAGAGGCAAGAATACTTTAGACCATTGCTATACAACACTAAAAGATGCTTATCGGTCTTTACCATGAGCAGCTGTGGGAATCTCTGATCATTGCATGATTCACCTTGTACCTGCTTACAGGCAAAGACTTAAAACCAGTGATGAAATCTAAAATTTGTTACTACCAGTTCTGTAGGCGTGGCTTGGTGGGGGGGATGTGACTGGGTGGGCATGGTCAATTTTTTTTTACTTTTAAAACCATTTTTTCTACAACCTCTTTGGCAAAGAGGTTGTAAAAAATGCTTTCAAAAGGCTCTGATGATCCCAGCTGAGTTGCCTGATCGGCAGAGGCTTTTTTTCTTTTAAAAGCCTCTGCCAATCAGGCAACTCAGCTTGGGTCATCAGAGGCATTTAAAAGAAAAAAAGCCTCTGCCGATCAGGCAACTCAGCTTGGATCGTCAGAGGCATCTGCTGATCAGGCAACTCAGCTGGATCATCAGAGGCTTTTAAAAGCATTTGACGATCCCAGCTGAGCCGCACGATCATCAGAGGGTTTTTTTTTACTTTTAAAAGCATTTTTTCTGCCGAAGAGATTGTAGAAAAAATGCTTTTAAATTTTTTTAAAAAAAATCTCTGATGATTGTGCAGCTAGCTGGGCGGGGGGGGGGGGGGGAGGGCAGGGATTTTTGCTACCGGTTCTCTGAACCACCCGCCTCCATTGCTACCAGATTGGGCAATCCCGTCTGAACCGGGAGCATTTCACCCCTGCTTAAAACCATAAAACCAACAATTACATCAGTGAGGACCTGGACTGAGGAGGCAAAGTTAAAGCTACAGGCCTGCCTTGACTGCACTGATTGGAATGTTTTCGAAAATACCTCTGCTGACTTAGATGAACTCACAGAGACTGTAACATCATATGTCAGCTTCTGTGAAGACCTATGTGCACTAAGCAGGAACTTGCGAATAAATAGTAACAACAAACCTTGGTTCACAGCTAAACTTAAGCAGCCACGTTGTTCCAAAGAGGAAGCCTGCAGAAAAGGTGATAAAATGCTGTAAAATCAGGCCAGAAATGTATTAACAAGGGAGATCAGAGTAGCAAAAAGAAGCTACTCTGAAAAGCTAAAGAATCAGTTCTCAACAAATGAACCAGCAACCATGTGGAAAACTCTTAAAAATATCACCGGTTATGGCAAACCTCCTTCCCTGAACGACTACAGGCCAGTTGCTCTAACATCTGTAGTTAGGAAAATCTTTGAAAGGCTAGTGCTGTCTCACTTGAAAACCATCACAGATCTGCTGTTAGACCCCCTGCAATTTACATACTGAGCAAATAGATCAACAGATGATGCTGTTAATATGGCTCTACACTACATCCTACATCTTGAATCTTCAAAGACCTACGCAAGGGTCCTCATTGTAGACTTTAGTTCAGCATTCAACACCATCATTCCAGACATTATTCTAACTAAGCTAAATCAGCTAACGGTACCTGAACACACTTTTAAATGGATCATAAGCTTCCTAACAGACAGGTGAAGCAGCAGGTGAAGCTAAGCAGAATCACATCAGATACCTGTACAATTAGCACAGGGGCCCCACAAGGCTGTGTGCTTTCTCCACTTCTCTTCTCTCTATATACCAATGACTGTATCTCAAACGATCCATTTGTTAAACTACTGAAGTTCACAGATGATACAACAGTGACCGATCTCATTCGAGATAATGATGAATCCGCATACAGATGGGAGGTTGAACAACTAGCCTCATGGTGCAACCAGAACAATCTGGAACTGAACACACTCAAAACCGTAGAAATGGTGGTGAACTTTAGGAGAAACCCTCCCATACTACCATCTCTTACACTACTAGATAACACAGTATCAACACTAGAGACCTTCAAATTTCTAGGTTCTACCATATCTCACGACCTAAAATGGACACCCAACATCAAAAATGTCATCAAAAAATTACAAAAAAGAATGTTCTTTCTGCGCCAACTTAGAAAGCTCAAACTGCCCAAGGAGATGCTGATACAGTTCTACAGAGGAATTATTGACTCTGTCATCTGCACCTCTATAACTGTCTGGTTTGGTTCTGCAACCCAACAAGACAGACACAGACTTCAGAGGATAATTAGAGCTGCAGAAAAAACAATTACTACCAACCTGCCTTCCACTGAGGACCTGTATACTGCACGAGTCAAAAAGAGGGCTGTGAAAATATTTACAGACCCCTCACATCTTGGACATAAACTGTTTCAATTCCTACCCTCAAAATGACACTATATTTATTTTATTTATTTATTTATTTTATTAAATTTGTATACCGCCCTTCTCCTGCTGGACTCAGGGCGGTGCACAGCCAAAAATAAAAAACATTCCAATACAAAATTTTAAAATTTTAAAAGAATTACACAACTTTGGCCCAAAATTTAAAACATCCCAACTAAAACCCATAGACAATTAAAAATCTAACATCTAAAAAAAAGGGGGGGGTTTACGCCAGCCCTGCTTGATGGAAAAGAAAAGTTTTTAGGGCATGGCGAAAAGCCCGGAGATCTGGTATCATGCGTATCTCCAGGGGCAAATCATTCCAGAGGGCAGGTGCTTCCACAGGGCAATACTCATGGGCGTGGTCCTGAACCGCTGACCCTCAGAGGACCCGAGGATTCGGTCCCTCTTTGCTCCAAGAAGGCGGTGCCAATGAGCCTGGCTCTGTAGCAACAGAGCAAGGCACTAATTGGAGCAACAGCCGAAGGCAGCACCCACGAGCCTGGGTCCGTAGCACTAACCTGGAGAGCGCAACATGGACGACGGTGCCATTTTGGAAGCAGTAAGATTGTGCCATCGGAGACTACCATGTGACTTTGCTATGCAGCCAATCCAAGATTAATTGGTGCAGGGCCAGTGTTCACGAGCATAGCTCCATGATGCTGAGGCCACAGGCTAGAAGGCCTGCTTTAATCTGAAGTGCTATTCATGCATAGAGGCTGAAGCCACTGGCTGCCAGGCCCCTTGGGGCCATAGGCTGCAGCACGAGGCAGAGGGACTCTTTTCAGTGCTACTGGCTCTCTGAGTTTAGTGCAGCTACAGTCACAGGGGCAAGACTACCCTAGCCTCCCAGGCCTAGTTTCCCTTCTAGGGATTCCAAAATGGCCACTGCCTTTCCTGGGCACACCAAATCCGGATCACAATCAGGCCTCCCTAACCAGGACAGTGTTCAACAGGCTAGACCTTTTGGTTCAAGGCCTTCAAGATGTGGCAAGGCTCAGTCACGAGCAAGCAAGCCATCTAAAATGGCCTCTAAGGCATCAGAATGGGAGGCTAGGCAGAGACACAAGGCCATTGAAAGGACCATCCAGAAAGCCCAAAAGGAGGCTGAAAAGAAAAAGAGCCTCCAGGGCAAGGAGCCTGCAGGCTCATAGCTTGCTGTTTCATGCAGGATGAGCTGCCGGATATTCCAGAAAAATTACCAGTGATAGCATGGTCCCCAGATTGTGACATAGAACAGGTACTTGATCTGCCCAGCAACAGTGAGTTGCTATTTGGCCCAATGCCAGACCCTGAGCAATCTGAGCTCCCTTGGGAGCAACCTTTAGGGCATAGAGTTTCCTCAGCTGAGGCAATCTTTTTTTTTTTTATTGAAAAAGTTTTAAAAGTTTTACATACATTTTCTCCCCCCTCCCCAACCACCCCCCGACTTCCCAGAGCAAATACAAGATAAAATACAGCTCAAATTCTCTAAATTAAACTCCATTTCACATTTATCATAATCATAATCATTAAACAAATAGATAAAAGGAAAGCAAGTCTTCTTTCTCCTTATTCCATCTAATTCAACAAAATTAATATCCATTTATAATTACAGCAGTTAATAAAACAATTAAGTATTACATAATCAAACCTATCATTACTCAATTTAGCTAATTGTTACTTAACAAATTATTAGGTCTATACAATTTAACAAAATATTTTATAACTTCTTTCATTTAAAACAAAAAACAACAACAACAACAAAAAGGAAACCCTAATTCAAAAACCCCAGATTTAAAATAAAATACTATATAAACTCTTCCGTCCTCCACTTTTAAACCATCAAGGTCCAGAGGACTTCCGCTGTTGCCGTGAGCCGTCGCTGACGGTCTTTTGAAGACCGCCAGCCCGATCGCCCGTAAAAGAGCCGTTTCGGCAATTGAAACGGCTCGAAAAACTCCAAGACGCGAGGGACTTGCGAGGAGAGCCGGCGGCTGCAGGTAGAGTCCCCTGTGAGACCCCCAGAAAGTTTTTTTTGCTTCTGGGGAGTTAACAGGGTGGGACTCCCTATCCAAGCCGCTGAAGCTCCGGACGACTGGGAAACTCTGCTCAAAGCAGAGCAAGACAGCGCGGCAGCATTACCAACATCAACAAATAATAAAGAAGAACTGAACTTCCTATTAAACAGCAAGTATTGAAAGTTTTCTGAACTATTTTAAAGAGCTTTCAAAGTGAAAGTAATCTGGGACTGAGAACAGGAAAAAAAAATGGCGCTTGCTTTCAGTGGAGAACAGCTGAAAGCGAAAGTAATTTGATCAGTGTATTTGGCTACATTTTAAAGTAACAAATCCAGCTGGAAGAGGTAGAAAAGCAACCAAAAATTAAAATAAAATAAAAATAAAAATGCTAACTGACTTTTATAGACCTGATTGAATCTGGAGAATTTTTTGGGAAAAGTTGCTAGAATTTGTGGAAAAGGAAGATCTTTAAGAGGCAAAATGGCAACAAAGCAACCGGGGGGGGGGCTCCCCCACACATAAACAGAAGCAGCCTCAAACAGCGCAGCTGCAAACCCAGACAAAGGAAGAAAGTCAATATGACCTTATTATTAAAGAAATTCAAAGATCAGAGAAGGAGGTTAAAGGAATGGTTCAAGAGAAATATGATGCAGTTAAACAAGATATTCAAACAGTGGTTAAAGGCGTGTCTGAGGTAGTGTTGCAGATTGATAAAAAAGTGGATAACCTTGCTTCAGAGGTAGAGACTAAATTTAGAGCATCTGACACAAGAATTGATGAAATACAAGAAATTACACAAAAAATGGAAAATGAGATTACTATGATGCAATTTCGATCAATGGAGTTTGCTATTAGACTTAGAGGTCTAAAAGAGAACAGCAGAGAAGATCTTAAAAAAAATTGTGCTGATGCTTTGGCAGTTTTGTTGAAGGTAGAACCTGATCTGGTTCTGTGTAAGATTGATAAGGCATATAGAGTCAATTCTCGTGTGGCAGTACAAAGGCAATTGCCTAGAGATGTAGTGATATATTTTACAGACAGAAGAATAAGAAATGATATTTTGCAAAACTCATTTGTTACAGCTGTTCAGGTTGAAGGAAGTCAGATCAGAATTTTCAAAGAATTACCACCCAAAATGTTAAGAGACAGAAAGGATTTTGGATTTTTGGTGGCAGAATTGAAAAAACAGAATATACAATTTAGATGGGATGCTCCAATAGGTGTAATTTTGAGGATCAGAGGAGTGAGATACCGCCTTAATACTATTGCAAAAGCAGAAGAATTTTATTATAATGTTTTGAAAGCGGGCTCTCCTCCTCCACGTACATCTTCACCAATAGATAAGGATGCTCAACTACAAGCGGAGTCTGATAAAGAAACTGAAGAACAAATAAAACAGTCCCAAAAGGAGGCAAGGGAGGCAATGGGAGCTGTAGGTGGTGTTGTGACGGATCCTTTTGCACCACTGGAAGCTTCTCCTTTGGAAGAAATATCCAAAACTTTTACAGAAGAAGTGTTGGCTTTTGAATCGACAACATCTAAAATGGAAGAGCAATGTGTGACCAGAGCAATGTCTAAGCAAATGAAAGAAAAGCAACAAGAATTTTACAAGCCACAACGTGAAAAGAGAGATAAAGGCAAGCAGCAAGCTGAAGTCATGGGAGGAGCTAAACCGAAGATTACTTCTGTACAAAAGAATCTTCAACAATTGCTCTCAAAACTTCAGACTGGATCAAATGGCACTTAAACTTTTGTCTTGGAATGTTAATGGATTGAACTCTCCACAAAAAAGAAGGAAGATATTTCATTATTTGAAACAAGTTCATAATGATGTTATTTGTTTACAGGAAACCCATATAAAATTGCAAGATCAGAAATATTTGATAAATTCAAGACTGGGAATGCAATTTGTTGCTTCAAATTTGGAAAAGAAGAATGGAGTGGTGATGTATATAAATAAAAGATTTGCAGCTAAAATGATAGAAACAGATGAAGGTGGAAGATTTATTGCAATTGAAATTATTACAGATAATGGACCAACTTTGTTGGTCGGAATTTATGCTCCAAATCAGCAACAGGAAAATTTTTATAAGATGCTTCATCTAAAAATCTTGGAATGGGACTACTCAACTATTATAATAATGGGAGATTGGAATGGAGTAATTCAACCGAAAATTGATAAAAAATCTACGGCCAAATTTGGGATTAAATTACCACAAGCCTTTTATGAACTGAAAGAGGATTTGGAACTGAAAGATATTTGGAGAGTTCGCAACCCAAATGAACTGGATTTTACTTTTTACTCGGACAGGCATAAATCCTTTTCCAGGATAGATTTTTTTTTGTTAACTACGAACTTACTTCCTAAAGTAAAGAAGATAAAGATATTTCCTAGGACTTTGACTGACCATAGTCCGGTCTGGATGGAAATTGAGATGGGCAAAAGACAAAGAAGATCTTGGAGATTAAATGAGAATTTATTCAGATATGAAAAAAATATAACTGAACTTAAAAAACATTTAAAGGAGTTTTTTAAATTGAATTTGAATAAAGGTACCCCCATTGAAATAGTTTGGGATGCAAGTAAAGCATATATGCGGGGAGTACTAATTCAAATGAATTCTAAACACAGACATAATCAGCAGAAAAAGAGATTACAGTTGGAAAGTGAGATAAAAAAGAAAGAACAACAACTGATACAAAAACCAACAGATGGAAAATTGCAAATGGCTACAAAACCTTTGAAGGATCAATTTCAAATGCTTATAGCAGACCAGACGGCAACTAACTTACAATTTGCAAAGCATAATACATTTGCTAATGCTAACAAACCGGGCAGGTGGTTGGCTTATACTTTGAGGAAACAAGTAACAACACGAACTATTGATAGTACTGAGTATGCTGGTAAAGAAATTTACCAACAAGAATTAATTAAAAAGGCCTTTTTGGACTATTATACTAAGTTATATGCTAAAGATGATATACAGAACATTTTTATAGATAATTATCTAGAAGAAAAGAGAGTTTCTAAAGTTTCAACAGCTCAAAAGGAAAATCTGGAACAACTGATAACAGTGGAGGAGATTAGTTTTGCTATAAAACAACTAAAAACAGCTAAAGCTCCAGGCACGGATGGCCTAACTGCAGTTTACTATAAAACTTTACAAGAGGAAATGATCCAGCATCTCAAAGACTTATTTTGTAATATACAATTAGGAGGTAAGATACCTCCCTCGTGGAAATCAGCCTTTGTTTCATTGATACCGAAAGAAGAATCAGGTCCTAAGAAACCAGAAAATTATAGACCAATATCTCTATTAAATACAGACTATAAAATTTTTGCAAAAGTGTTGGCCAACAGATTGATGCCAGTTATTCAAAAGGTAATTCATCATGATCAAGCAGGATTTATTCAAGGCAGATATATGAAGGAGAATGTTAGGCAAGTTATAGATTTATTGGACTATCTAGATAAGAATAAACAGATCTCTGCAGTGCTGGTCTTTCTGGATGCGGAAAAAGCCTTTGATCGAGTGAATTGGAATTTTATAATTAAGACTTTGGAAAAAATGGATTTTGGGGAGCGGTTTATACAAGCGATTGCTGCAATTTATCAAGAGCAGTATGCACAACTCATTATTAATGGATGTTTAACATCAAATTTTAATATACAAAAAGGTACCAGACAAGGTTATCCATTATCCCCACTACTATTTATTCTAACTCTAGAAGTCTTACTCAACTTAATACGGGATTCAAACTCTTTGAATGGAATAGCCATAAGGCAAGAGGATTATAGAACTAAGACATTTGCAGATGATCTGGTGGTTACCCTATCACAACCTATGAAATCAATAATCCAGATGAAAGATATTATAGAAGATTATGGCATGGTATCTGGTTTTAGATTAAACCAGAAAAAAACTAAAATGATTGTTAAAAATTTGACAGAGAGTAAAAAAAAGGAACTGGAAAGAAAGGCAGGTTTTGAAATTGTCTCAAAGGTCAAATATTTAGGAGTACAAATCACAGATTCAAATATAAAACTGTTTCAAAATAATTATGAGGTTCTGTGGCAAAAGATACAAAAAGATATACAAAACTGGAAGAAACTGCAGTTATCATTGCTGGGAAGAATATCAGCAGTAAAAATGAATGTTTTACCTAGATTTATTTTCTTATTTCAAATGATACCGGTGCTCAAATCAGATAAACCATTGCTAGAATGGCAAAAAGGATTGAATAAATTTATTTGGAACAACAAAAAACCAAGAGTTAAACTGAAAATAATGCAAGATACTCGTGAGAGAGGTGGTCTTAAACTTCCAAACCTTCGATTATACTATGAAGCAATTGCATTGATACAATTAAGTGATTGGTTTGGGAAAACTAAGACTGAATTGTTGAACATAGAAAGTCATGACCTTGTGTGCGGATGGCATGCATATCTATTTTATGATAATAAAGTGGACAAAGTGTTCAATAGTCATCTACTTAGAAATGCCTTGTTGAGAGTTTGGAGGAAGCACCGAACTAATTGGGATTATAAGATTCCGTTTTGGCTGGATCTTGCTGATACCATGTGGAATACAAATGTTAAGTCACTCGGGGGTTTCTTATACAAAGAGTTACTTTATTTTGAAGAGGGCAGGTGGCGATTGAAGACTTTGGATATGCTGTTGGAAGAAGGGAAATCGTTGACTTGGTTGCAGTACAATCAATTACAGATGAGATGGAAAGAAGATCAACAAACTGGTTTAATGGAATATGAAGTAGAATTGGTTGAACAGATAAAGCAGACAGGTCCAATGCATATTAAGAGAGTTTATAATGTTTTGTTAGAAAGGGATTCAGAAAATGAGTTAGTTAAAGATTGTATGATTAAATGGGCACAAAATTTCTCTCAACCAGTTATGATGGAAACATGGGAAAAAATATGGGTTCAGAATGTTAAATTTACACAAAATCTACGAGAAAACTTTTATAAAATGTTTTATAGATGGCATTTAGACCCCAAGAAATTGTCTTGTATGTACCCTAATGTGCAGCCAAAATGTTGGAGATGTGATTGTTTAGATGCTACATATTATCATATATGGTGGACTTGCAAAAAGGTTAGGGCTTTTTGGATAAAAATTTGGTGGGTTATGCAAAATGTTTTAAAGAAAAAAATACAATTTTCTCCGCAATTTTTTTTATTGGGTATAGCTAAAGACTTTACATTGGGTGAAATAAAATTGATTTTGTATATGGTGACAGCAGCTAGGTTGTTGATTGCCCAATATTGGAAGACTGATGTCCTACCGACGGTGGACCAATGGACTCAGAAGATGGCTGGATTTGCAGAAATGGCGAAGATTTCAGCTTTTTTAAAAGATCAGACCCATGAGAAGTATATACAGGATTGGAATAAATGGATTGAGTATGTACAGAATAAGTATCAGATTAGAAAATATCACGTAGCTTTCAGCTGAGGGGGATTGATGATTATATTAGCAAATAGTGAAAAGATATGGAAGGATGATTAACATATATATTGTTTGGAATTAATAGTATTGCATATAATGGAAGTCAAGGGGGTTGGGAGGGAAAAGGGAGGGGGGAGGGTTAGGGTGGGATTGGGAGGGAATATTTTTTGTATATCTACATGTATTTTATAATGTTGGGGAAGGGGGGGAAAACGGGGGGGAAAAATTTGTATGCAAAAAACTTTTTCAATAAAAAAAACCATCAAGGTCCAGTTATAATTAAAACACTTAATAAATAATAATAATAATAATAATAATAATAATTTTTAAAATTAATAATCAAACCTCTTATTAATTTATCAATACATATTAACAAATCAACTAAGAACATCATTTAAGAACTATATCAATCATTTAAATTCTTCATACTAGATTAAACCAGTTGCTAATCTTCTTGTCTTCACATCTTCCAACAGCATATAAGATATCTTCATTTGCGTCTACCCACCTAAATAAAAATTGCTTCTTTATATAAACCCCCCCAAGTGACTTTATAATTATATTTGAAATGGTATCCATCAAATCCAGTCAAAAATTAGATTAATAAATTCATCAGACGTATTAGGGAAACCACCAGATCAGCTGCAATTGCCCTAGGTCAATAGTCCTTTTGCCTTATATTTATTACCATCAAACAGGAAACTCCAATTTGCTATATTCAATAAAACTTCTGTGATTGCAATTAAGTCCAAATTTATTACAGTCCTTAATAAAATATTCCAAATCATTCAAGTCAGGGCATATTTCACAGCCCAACACACCAGCATTGCTGTGATCTGTTTATTCTTCTCAAAATATTCCAATACAGCTGTAGGTTGCCTCCTCATCGTTGCTCATCGCTTAGTTAACTGGCATTAAACTGCTGTCTGTTTTTTTCCCCCAAAAGTTCAAAATCTTTAAACAGTTAGACAATACTTTTTAAGGACCATCATCTCGTCAAACAGGGTTATTTTCCATTTTTCCAGTCTTTCTTCTTTTCCTTTTTACGAACTTTCTTCTTAACTTTGATCCCTCTGCCTTTTTTAGCTCCAGTAAAATTTTGCAGTTTTTGGGATTGCATTTTATAAAATTTTTGCAGAAATGTAACTTCTTCTGGAAACAGCTCTTTAAATGCAGATTGGGTTTTATAAAAAAAAATTTGTGTAACCAAAATCTCATCAACTTCCAAAAGATTGCTGAGGCAATCTTCATGCCCACTAACATAGGCTTGCGTCATGAGTAGAGCTGTGAGCCTCAATTTCCAGCCAGTATGTCTGCACTGATCTCTGAGGCAATAAAGCAGGGCATTGCAGCCAGGTTACAACAGAGGACAGCTTCAGTAGCCTCGGATTTTGCCAGGCCCCATGACTACCATCAAAGACTTCACATGTTGGGAGACCCCCTTCCATCCCACAAACTGGACTGTTCATCTTCCAGCCATGGTTCTCTGTCAGGGGAGGAGATGCAGCATGATCTAGATTTGTCTGATGACAAAGGTCTTATGCCTGACCAGCCTGCCTTTCGTCCTCATCTATTTCGTCCTCATCTATTTAAGTCTTTGCTACATAAGGCTAAGACTACTACCAGGCAGGGTACTATCCAGACAAATCCTGTGGCTACAGCAGAGTCTGCTGATCCTGCAGACCCGCTATTTGCTGAGCCTACCATAGAGTCGGAAGAGCTGCCAGTTCCCAAGCTTTTTCTAGACATAGTTGAGAGACAGTGGGCTTCCCTTGGGTCAGGGCCAAACCCTAGCGGTTTGGACAGGTGCTTTTATAATATGGGCTCAGACCTTGCCAAGGCCCTGCAAGTCCTGACAACTGCAGTCCATCTTAACAGGTCCCCCAGAGGAGGATCTCCATCCTGATGATAAGAGATCGGAGCAGTCATTGGTGAAGGCCCATCAGGCTTCGGCTTGGGCTGCTAAGGCTTCCACAGCTGCATCCTTTTTTAACAGAGCTTCACTGCTCTGGTTAAGGCAATTGCAAGACTGACTGCCAGTTGCTGATACAGTGTCTCACCAGGATAATGGCTGCGATAGTATTCTCTATGGATGCTGTGCTAAATGCTTCCAGATTTGTAGCAAAAGTCATTGGTTCTTCAGTCGCAACTTGACGCCTCCCGTGGCTAGGCTAGTGGCAGGCCAATGCCAGAAATAAGTGGCGGCTGGCATCCTCCCCGTATACTGGGGATAAAATTTTTGGTGACTCCCTGGACCGTATTCTAGTCGACTCCAGGGACAAACACAAGATCATGCCTAGCATGTCCAGAAGGGTGGAGTCTCGCCCAGCCCCATACTTTCATCCCTCCTCCTTTCATGTATTGGACAGTGGCTTTGGGGCACCAGGGACACAAAGGCCCTTTCCCTTCAGACAGTGGCAAGGGCAGGACAGGCAGGGCAGACAGGGACAATGGTATCCACCCAAATCCACCCGCTCCTTTCAGGGTGGGAGGGGTTGTCCTTTCGATGCTCAAAATGACTGCTCATCCAATCCTTCCATAGGGGGCCATCTGGCGTTATTTGCCGACCAGTGGGAGGACACCACTTCGGATGCTTGGGTCAGGGAGACGGTGAGGTCAGGCCTCTCCCTAGAATTCCTCTCTAACCCAACACCCCCCCCCAAGGCTCTTCATCCACTCTTCTGTGTCATAGGATCAGACAAAATGGCACCTCAATTAATCGGCCATAAAATAACTCTTGGACATTCAGGCCATACAGCCAGTTCCAGAGGGACAACACAGACAGGGGTTTTATTCCTGACTGTTCGTGATACAGAAGCCCTTGGGAGGATGGAGGGCAATTCTCGATCTCAAGGCTCTGAACCATCACATTGTTTACCGACGATTCAAGATGCAATCATTCCAGACCATCTTGGAGAGCGTCAGACAGGGCGACTTCCTCATGTCAGTGGACCTGATGGAAGCATACCTTCATGTCCCCATCCTGCTGGCCCACAGACAGTTTCTCTGCTTCCACTATGCGGGGAAACATTACCAATATTGGGTATTACCGTTTGGCCTGTCTTCCGCCCCCAGGGTGTTCACCAAGCTGATGGCCACACTAGTGGGCCATCTCCGAACTCTGCCTATAAGAATCCAGTTTTATCTGGACAACATACTCATCCAGTCCAGTTCTGAACCCCTGGTGAGGCAGGACCTGGATACCACTATTTACTTCTTAAAAAATCATGGCTTTTCCAAAAATCTGGCCAAAAGCCATCTGGTCCCCTCTACTCGATTGCTGCATCTGGGGGCAATCATAGATTTGGTGGAGTCCAAATCTATGATTTCTATCCCAGGAGCGCCAATCCAGTCTAAGGGAATTGGCAAGACGTGTCTGAACAGAACATTCAGTTTCTCTGCTGATGCTATCACAGCTCCTGGGAAAGACGGTGTCCTGCTTTGGCATCACACCTTGGGCTCAACTCCACAGCAGGGCTCTGCAGTGGTTTCCCCTCCTGTATCAGAGGGCTCGCCAGAGTACAACCCCAACCAGAGTGCAAGTTCCACCAGAGGTCCTCATCTCCCTCAAATGGTGGACGTCTGATGCCATCTCCAAGGGATGCAGGTTCTGAGAGCCTCATCATCTAACTCTGACAACCGATGCCAGCCTCTTCGGCTAGGGAGCTCACCTCGGATCACACATGGTTCAAGGTCAGTGGACTCAGGAGGATCTGAGCCACAACAGCATGGTTATGAGAACCTGAAGTTATCTCACAGTAGCAGTTGGGCTGTTGCTGCTGTAACAGCCTCCCTGCTTTGCAGCAATCTCAGGGTTTGGTCGTGGAGTTCCTCGGACTTCTAGTCCTGCAGTACTTCAACTTGCTGTCCTAGAATGGGACTCTGAAACAGCTCAGGACTTCATGGCCTCCATGATAGCCTTGAGCCTCACCCAGTTCATCCATGGCTTGACTCAGGACAGTGGTCACATAGTAAATGTGGTTTTCTTGTCGAAGCAGTGGCAATGTGATCCAAGAGAGGAGCTTTTATTGGCCCCTCTGTCATGGTCAGATCATGCTGTGGTGCCTTAAGATTCTCTTCTGCTAATTCCCTCCACACAGAGACTGGACCCATTCAATTGGTCTGACCCTGGTGACTGATGGACCTAACTGGGTTTCAAAGGGAGCTGAGGTAAAAACATGATGATCTGCTGCATGGTCCTTCAGAGCTGCTAGTGGCTGCCTGGAATACGAGGCAGATAGAGCCTTGGACAGAATCACACCCATGTGGTCTCTCTTGGCCCATTGTTTCCATTACTCCCCATGATTCATTGAAAAGGATCAAGAGACACCTAAAGAACCTTTGGAGGAAAACAAATCTGACCTATCATGAGCTAGAGCCACTAGCAAGGCCTACGTTGCAGATATAAGAGTGGCACCAATAATCTTCTACAGTCATTGTGTCGGCAGAATACCGACCGGTGACCCTATTTAAGATTACCTAGATTCTCTGGGAGCCTGGAGGCCCAGGGCTGAAAAAAGGAATTTTCTGTGTATCCGGAGGATAAAATTGGCTGGATTCATTCCCAGTTGGATGCCAAGAATAATGGGGAATGGATTTATCCAATTAATCTGGGAACAATTTAATACTGTTGATCATAAGAAAGTGAACAAGCCAAGAACTCGCTGAAGGAAGTCAGTCAAGGAATGATCTTAAAAACAACAATGGTAAAGGCAGAGCATAGAAAAGAAACAATTGAAAATCAATTTGTTAATTGGGAGAACAAGCCAATACATGGTTAATACTTGAAGGATATTCAAGGAAAATCTGATAAAAACCTCACATGGAGCTTGTTAATGTCAGGCCTGCTAAAGAAAGAAACTGAAGGCTTTATTTTAGCCCTCAAAGGCAAGCTTTGCCAATTAATTCAACATGTAAAAAACAACAAATGTTGCTTTTGTAGAAAAAGGGTGAAACAATTAACCATTTGATTAATGGCTGCAGTACATTTTCAGACTACAAGCAGCGTCATGGCCAAATTACCAAAACTGGAAACTTTGCCAGAATTTTGGATTTGAATGTAGTAAAAACTACTAGGACAATTAAGTTGAGAACGTTTTGGAAAATGAGCAAGTTAAGATCTTATGTGGGACGTTGTGGCTCAGTGGCTAAGAACCTGAGCTTGTCGATTGAAAGGTTGGCAGTTCAGCAGTTCGAATCCCTAGTACTGTGTAACGGGGTGAACTCCTGTTACTTGTCCCAGCTTCTGCTAACCTAGCAGTTCGAAAGCACATAAGAAATGCAAGTAGAAAAATAGGGATCACCTTTGGTGGGAAGATAACAGAGTTCTGTGTGCCTTTGGCGTTTAGTCATGCCAGCTACATGACCACCGAGACGTCTTCAGACAGCACTGGCTCTTTGGCTTTGAAACGGAGATGAGCACCGCCCCCTAGAGTCAGGAATGACTAGCACATAGGTGCAAGGGGAAGCTTTACCTTTACTTTTAAGATCTTATGGGACTTTAAGATTCAAACAGTTGCCTTGTTCATAACATGCCTGATATAACAGTTATTGAAAAGAAGGCAGGCTGATCCACTGATGTTGTTGTTCTGAGTGTTCCTAGAATTGAAAAATGATTTTTAAAAAATGAACTATTGCAGCGTATATATTCTCCAACCTTTCCGGCTTTGCAGACTTGTGGGGAAGGGGATGGTTCCTTGCAAGTGGCGGGCAAGCACACGTAGCTCCATTTGCTTGCCCAAATGGAGCTGTATGTGCATTCTCGCCCACCACTTCTGCAGCCAGGTTCTGAACAGGCCACAGCCTGGTACTGGGTTCCAGCCTGGGGATTGGGGACCCCTGAAGTATTGGGAATCACCGATCAAAGTTGAACACTTATGGAAAAAGAAATCTGTTGTTATATCAATTGTGGTTGGACCCCTTGGAGTGATAACTAAACGATTTTCTTGATATCTGGAAATACTGCATTTATCAGATGAGAACATCCTAATTTTACAAAAATAACCCATCCTGTTTGGAACTGTCTACATTCTTGGAGGCTTCCTTTATAATGCTTACGTCCTTGGTTAGGACTTCAATTATTAAGTTTCACCAGAGTTAGCTTGTAAATCTGTAAAACTGCAGATTACCCGCACATAATAATCCCTGCTAACTGATATAAAAGCCAATGCAGTTGTTGGAAATTTGTTCCCAGCTGGGAAGCAGTCACCGATGCTGAGAACAAACAGACATGGAAGCAACTGCCAGAAAAGGGATCCTTTAATTCAGGAAGGCAAGAAAAGTAGTGACACAGCTCAAGCCATCCTGGCTTGCAAGCAAGCTTGGAAGTGTGACTCTGAGCCATTTATGCTTAATTCCCCTTTGAAGCTCCTGCAGCTTGATGTGTTTTGATGTGTTTCTGATTGCCCTGGGTTTTGTTTTCCTGTTTTCTTGGGTTAATCTTGGTCTCAGGGCTTTTGTTTTTCCTGTCCTAGGATTTAATCCTGTCAGGGAGGCAGGAAAATATATATGGTTTTTAAATGCATTGTAAGCTGCCTTGAGTCTTCGGAGAAAGGCGGCTTACAAATTGAACAAATAAATAAATAAATAAATAAATAAATAAATAAATTAAAAAGGGAGTTTACCTTGGAGAGTTTATTTTTAGCCTGATTCCCCTTATCTTAATGGTTCTACTTAAGTGTTCCTTTCAGCTGATGCTTTTGTCTAGGGTTTTCTTAAAGGGGTAAGGGCTGGCTTGAGTCTCTTGGCACTGTTTTCTGAGGTTTCTGGTGCTATGAGGTTTCTGGAACTGTCCTTTTGGGGTATACTTCCCACACAGCCCAACAGCATCTAGTTAAAAACAAACTTTTTCCGCCTGAACAGAAAGGAAACTGCCCAAACAGTTTCCAGGCACAAAGATTAATGGACAAGATGACTTTGGAAAACTGCAGAAGGAAGACCAACTTGATACCATCAAACATCTATCTATCGCAGGTCCTTGGGAAATTAATAGGTGGATGAAAATGCAAAATCCAGTCTAAACATCTGGCTGGAGTACAACCAATCATAATACCACATGTGAAAAGTATCAATAGTCACCAAGCTCTGTGACTATTTTTAGCATCCTTTGTTCCCCTAAAAACTGCAGCCAAACAAAACCAAAAAATAAAAGGTTGACTTAGCTTTTCATCATCTGTTAATCTGTCTGTGATTAATTGATCCATTCATTTTGAAGCCAAACAAAAGCATCTGGAATCTTTCCTTTTTTGGCTGCCAAGCAACTGAGCAGCTGGCAAGGACCACAGAGACAAAACCTTCTTGATGAAATTGCTGCCTCTCCCAGGAAAACAGAGGAGAAGCATAACAGATTCAAAGCAAAATAGGTCAGATTTATTTCTGGAACTCTTCCACCAAATACAGGGATTGACTGATTGGTCAGTGAAAATGGCAGACAACTCATTGCCTTAAAGATTGTAAGATAAGAAATGTCTTTATGCATTTTCTCTACTGGCCCATTTTGTGGCAAATCCATGTACTTCCTCTAATGAGTATAGAGATGCTTGATAAATGTTTGCAGGTAGCATAAGAATAATGGTCGATTTTATTAATTGTATTGGTTAATTTAGTTATGAAATTTATATCTCACCTTTTTTCCTCTTAAAATCATGTGAGGCAGTTAATAGCTATTAAATATGGAAGCAATATTCTTACAATATTACCCATCATGCTTCTACCTTTTGGAGCCAATAACATTAGGCAAAGCACAAAAAATAGTAAGCCAAATAAATTAAAGGATGAGTTAGAAAAAAAACCCACAATGGTTTTTTCCTATTTAATTTCAACAAACATTTCAAAGCAAAATCAAGAAGAAAAAGAAAACAACATACTAACCATCCTTGTTTGCATAACCATACAGCCAGCAGCATCCAGGGCAAACTGTGATGATGCTAATTACATATGTGCAGAATGTCATTATGTAAATACTGCCAATACATTCTTGCAATCTGACATTCAGAAATTACAGGTAGTCCTCAATTTATGACCACAATTAGGACAAGAATGTTGTGGTTGTTAAGTGAATTGTGCCCAATTTTATCACCTTTTTTGCCATGGTTGCTAAGTGAGTCACTGTAGTTGCTCAGTGAATCATATCTTCTCCCTTTCTTTGTCAGAATCTGACTGGAAAGGTCACAAATGGTGATCACATGACCCCAGGATGCTGCACCTGTTGGAAATACATGCTGGCTGTCAAATGCCTGTTTTGATCATGTGACTGTGGGGATGCTGTGATGGTTGTAAGTGGTAAACAGTCATAAGTCATTTTTTTGTGTGGTAACTTCAAGTGGTTGCTAAACAAATGATTGTAAGTTGTACATTGTAATTGTACATTACTTTAGAATAGAATAGAATAGAATAGAATAGAATAGAATAGAATAGAATAGAATAGAATAGAATAGAATAGAATAGAATA
>WNWU01000018.1:6156848-6174600 GCA_012654045.1 Ptyas mucosa
TAGAATAGAATAGAATAGAATAGAATAGAATAGAATAGAATAGAATAACAGAATTGGAAGGGACCTTGGAGATCTTCTAGTCCAACCCCCTGCTTACGCAGGAAACCCTAGACCCGTGGTGGCGAACCTATGGCACACGTGCCACAGATGGCACGCAGGGCCATATTGGTGGGCACACGAGCTCAGGTTCGGCACGCATATGCGTGCTGGCCAACTGATTTTCGGACCTTTTGGGCCCACCAGAAGTAGGGAAACAGGCTATTTTCAGCTTCCGGAGGGCCTCCGGGGTGGGGTGGGGAAGCCCGTTTTTTGCCCTCCCCAGGCTCCTAGAGAGGCTCTGGAGCCTGGGGAGAGCAAAAAACGGGCCTACCGGGCCCAACATGCCATCACGTGCCAAAAGTGGGGGGAGCATGGGGGGATTGTGCGTGCATGCATGGGGGGCAGGGCACATAGAATTATGGGTGTGGGCACATGCATTTGTGACTCACCCCATACTCCCCCCGCTTTTGGCATGCGATGGCAAAAAGGTTAGCCATCACTGCCCTAGACCACTTCAGACAAATGGTTATCCAATCTCTTCTTAAAAACTTCCAGTGTTGGAGTATTCACAATCTCTGGAGCAGTGGTGGGTTTCAAAAATTTTTTATTACTGATTCTGTGGGTGTGGCTTGGTGAACGTTGCATTGCTTGGTCGGTGTGGCTTGGTGGGTGTGGCATGGGAAGGATACTGTAAAACCTCCATTCCCACCCCACTCCACAGGAAGGTTACTGCAAAATCCCCATTCCCTCCCAATCAGCTGGGACTCGGGAGGCAGAGAATAGATGGGGATGGGGCCAGTCAGAATTTTTACTACCGATTCTCTGAACTACTCAAAATTTCCGCTACCGGTTCTCCAGAAGTGGTCAGAACCTGCTGAAACCCACCTCTGCTCTGAAGGCAAGTTGTTCCACTGATTAATTGTTCTAACTGTCAGGAAATTTTTCCTTAGTTCTAAGTTGTTTCTCTCCTTGATTAGTTTCCACCCATTGCTTCTTGTCCTACCCTCAGGTGCTTTGGAGAATAGCTTGACTCCCCCTTCTTTGTGGCAGCATTGGAACACTGCTATCATATCACCCCATGTCCTTCTTTTCATCAGACTCGACATATCCAGTTCCAGCAACTGTTCTTTGTATGCTTTAGCCTCCAGTCCCCTAATCATCTTTGTTGCTCTTCTCTGCACTCTTTCTAGAGTCTCAACATCTTTTTTACATCATGGCGACCAAAATTGGATGCAGTATTCCAAGTGTAGCCTTCTTCTTCTCTTCTTGTGCCATATCCTTCATCGGACGTTGGCAATCATGTTAGCAATCCTATTTTTGTCAACAGCCATTTGAAAAAGTGCTGCTGAGTGTGGCCTTACCAAGGCATTATAAAGTGGTATTAACATTTTATGTGATCTTAATTCTATCCCTCTGTTTATGCAGCCTAGAACTGTGTTGGCGTTTTTGGCAGCTGCGGCACACTGCTGGCTCATATCTAAATGATTGTCCACTAGGATTCCAAGATCCTTCTCACAGTTACTATTATTGAGCAAGGTACCACATATACTGTACCTGTGCATTTTGTTTTTCTTGTTTAAATATAGAACCTTATATTGCCAGTTGGGTTTTTTAATTTCACATTTCTCTCTTTTTGAGGATGGGATAATTTCATCCAATCACAACTTCCTTGGTCTTCCCTTCCTCTTTACCATTTACTCTTTCTACGTATACATTTGTTCTGCAATTTGATCTTCATTCATTCTGTGTACTCCTTTTCTACTGAAACTCCTTTTTGTATTTCATTCATATATATTCAGCATCCATTCATTCTTAATCCTAATTCTCACTGTCACACACATTTCTTAAGTAGCTCATCTCTACTGCATCCAACTTGCTTCATTTCTTGGGAACATACCCAACTCTTACTTCACTGTAACTAAATTGGTAATAATACACTCTTTTACTTAGCCATTTGTACTTCTTTTGAGAAACATTTATTCCTCAAAACAGACCACATGCTGTCTGCTTTCTCTGAGCAATTGTGCAAACTTAAAATGCCTCTATTTTCTCATCTTTAATCAACATTTTACTAAAGTATATACATTAATTCATCCATTTGTTCTAATTTTTCATTTTCAATTCACTGCATTTCCATTGCCAAACACAATTACTGGTGTTTGATATATTAATTTTCAGACCCACGTACCTCGTTGCATCATACACTTTAACATTTCCTGGAGATCATTTAGTTTCTCAGCCAACAGATGGCATCACCTGCATACAAAGTACAGGCACATTCATGTCCTAACTTACATACCGTGTTTCCCTGAAAATAAGATTCTGTCTTATATTTTTTTGAACCCTAAAATAAGCGCTTGGCCTTATTGCCATGCACTCAAAAGCCCGATTGGGCTTATTATCAGGGGATGTCTTATTTTGGGGAAATCAAAGTATCACTAATATCATCGCAAGTATCCCATATGCTGTATATTTATCCATAAGAACCTTAAGCAAGCAAAGGGACTTCATAAACCTTTGGTTTATTCCTGGCTCACTCCTGGGCTATTCACTACATTACATTTGACCATATTTTTTCTCATAAGTCCTGTATTTCCAATGCATATAGCTCATACTGCATTTCAACATTCAAGTCCCATGTTTTTGCAAAACATTGCATAATTCAATAGGATGGAGATGTTTAACAGCTGAAATTTATATTTCTACCATATAACATTTTTTCCTTACCAGAAGTGATTCATCACACATTACTCTGCACCTAACAGTATAGAACATTTCCTCTCACTACTACATATCTACTACCGATCTGGCTCCAACATCATTCAATGAATAGTTCCTGAAACCAGAATCCTTGCAGGGATTTTATCTACCTCATTTAAGCTTATAAAGGTATTCTCTATGGATTTTGATTGTTTTTTTTTCATGGTGAATGTAATAAGAGAGAAACCTCAAGTGGGACATGTAATATTCACTCAGATCTGAATGACATGCTGTTATGTAGCTCTCTTCCCTGCTCTTAAATTACTGTTAGAATTAATGTTAGTTAGATTTGATAATTTTAAAGAAAGTTGGTCTCCCTCCTGTGCATTTCTTCCATTATGGCAATACCCCTTGTGGGTCACAGGAGAATAATTTCCGGATTTTTTAAAAATCTCAGCAGTATTCCTTGTGATCATGCAGTAAAGATAAAGAATAAATGTAATGATTTAGATTGGATAAACAGACATCTGGAGTAAAATTTATGATGCTATGACACATGAATCAAATAAAAATATTCCAAAATGCAAAGCAATAAGAAGACAAAATGTCTATTTGCTGACAAGCTTAAGAAGAAAGCAAGCAAAATAGCAGGAGATGAAAAATCGTTCATCTTAATTCTGATTTCCAGAGAACATTTTTTTAAAAAGGCAAGGATTTATATTTAAAGAAGCAGTGCAAAGAAATTTTGAGATTGCAGTCGAATGAGAAGGACAAGGTATTTATTTAGAAATCAAGGATGGAAAGAAAAAAGATAGTAAAGAAAGGTTTAATGGAAAAAATATAAAATGATGGTACAAATATATGGAATAACTGCACAGGTAATTCTTGAGTTACAATGGCAGGTGGGACCAGAATTTCTGTCCCTAAGTCATAAAGTAGTGTCATGTTAGCAACAACAATCCCGGCAGTCCTGGTTGCCATCATAACTCTGGAACTGTGCAGATCATAAATGGGAAGAGGCAGGAGCCCCAGGCAAGCAGGCCAGTGGGTGAGAGCTATGGGAGGAGGACTGCTGCAGGCAGGTGCTAGGGAGCATGGATGGGTTGCAAGTGGCACTCGTAATTTGATCATGTGACTACAGGGATGTGACAACAACCAACTTTCAGGACCAGTCATTAGGTCTACTCTTAAGCACAATAACCTGTGAATGGTGTGTGTGTGTGTGTGTGTGTGTGTAAAAAATTGTTAAACAAATGGCACATATAAAGGCTTGCTTACTGGATTGTCATATACATTCTGGTAAGTGAAAATACTGCAACAAAAAAGGCTGCAGGAGTTGATGAAATGCCAGCTGCTTAAATCCTTGCAAGATAAGATGGTTGCAGATGGTTACCAGTGGTTTGTAAACAGTTATGGAAAACACAGCATTGACTAAAGGGAACTCCATACTAAAGGAGTTGACTTCCAAACAATTGCACTTCTCCCATGCTAGAAAAAAAACGCTCAAGATTTCATAGAATCATAGGATTGAAAGGGAACTTTGAGGTCTTCTAGTCCAACCCTTTGCCCAAAGCATACCATTTTGGACAAATGATTATCCAATAATTTCTTGAAAGTGTCCACTGTTTAATAGTTCTCATTGTCAGGAAATTTGCTTCTTATCCTACCTGAAGTGCTGTGGAGAATAAATCAATGTCCTCCTCCCTGTGGCAGCCCTTCAAGTTTTGAAAGGTTGCTATCATGACTCCCTTCAGTTTCTCTCCATTAAGATAAACATATCTTTTAGCCATTCTTCATTGACTTTAGTCTCCAGACATCCTATAATCTTTGTTGCTCTTCTCTGCACACTTTCCAGGGTCTTTTTTTGTATTGTGGTGATAGACCTCCACACAGTATTCCAAAGGTGGTCTCACTTGTGTCAGCTATTATGGATTTCCTACTTACTAATAAGAGTGTAGAGGTTGTAGGAACTTTTGAGACTTCCTATGACCATGTCATAGTAGGATTCACCATAATGCAGGCAACGGTAATTGAATAAAGACTACTGTTATAGATTTGAAGAGTGGACATCAACAAATTTAAGAGAAAAAATAGGAAGGTTTCTATGGAATATGCCAGAAAATAACCCCCCAAAAGGGGTTTTTTTGAGGAATAAAAGGAAACTCAAAGAAATAGTTGGCTCACTAATGGGAGAAGATGGCAAGATGGCAGCCAGCAGGGAGGAAGCAGAATTGCTCAATTCCTTTTTTGCAGCTGTCTTTACTTTTTTAAAAAATAGTTCAATCTGTCAAAAACAGCATGGTGGGAGACAGAAAAGGAATTCAGATTAAGACAGGTAAGGAATTGGTTAGAAAATTCTTAGCTGCTCTGAATGAGTTCAAATCTCCTGGACTGGATGGTTTATACCCCAGAATACTGAAGAGGCTGGCAGGTTCCTGACATGAATAGCTGACAACTTTTATTAAGAGCCATGTGGCACAGTGGTTAGAAGGCAGTACCTCAGGCTACTTCTGCTGGCTGTGTGCAATTTGGCAGTTTGAATCTCACCAGGCTCAAGATTGACTCAGCTTTCCATCTTTCCAAGATCGGTAAAATGAGGAGCCAGATTGTTGGGGGCAATATGCTGATTCTGTAAACCGCTTAGGGAGGGCTGGAAAGCACCGTGAAGCGGTATACAAGTCTAAGTGCTATTGCTATTATCCAAAAGATGGAGGAGGAAACAAGTTGTCAGGAACCTGTTCAATCTCCCACTACAGAATTTGTTTCCTAGTTGATATCAGAGTATTTAAAGTCCCCCAGTACTATAGTGGTTTTTCCTGGATGCAGCTGATTTACCAAAAGTTCATCTATTTCCTCTGCTTGGTTGTGTGGCCTCTAGTACACATCAATAGCAAGGTCCTCTCCTCCTCCCGTTATATTCATCCACATACTTTCAAGAAGGCTTTCATTGTTGGCATTGTGAATTTCTCTACAAATGTATCAATTCTTTGCACATAATATAATTCCTCTCCTTTTGATGGGTATGTTTCTTTTGAACAAATTCTATTTTTCTAGTCATTCAAACTAGCAATTCTTAAACTTATATTTAAGAATCACCCATCTCCCTTGCAGAGGAATCCTGGACAGTGTACAATAAAATATTAAAAACATAACAATAGTATATAAAATTTAAAAGAGGTAAGGAATGTTAAAATTGATTAAAATATGGTGAGAGGCCTTCAGGGCACTAACTATCCCCACGACAGCATGTTCTTCTATGTGCCCCAAGCAAGGCCACAGAGCCATGTTCTTTCGACTTTCCTGATTATCCTACAAAGCTGAAATTCTAAAAATGGTATTATGAATTTGGCATTACTTCTGTAACATGAAGAAACTAACACTTTAATAACATTTTTTCATATGCTCTTTAAAAGCAAAAGAAACTTGTTCTTAATTTCTCCTTTCAACAGCTATTTTAAAGGAATGCAGCCTGATTATTAAACAGATCAGAAATCCACTTGAATTGGATTCATTGTTTATTTTATTCTGTTCCTCCTGTGACAAAAAGGTGCACATTCTTGGATGACTGAAGCATTTGTGCTGCCCGCTCAACACCCACCACAGCAGCCAACTTCTGGGCATCATATTTGGAGTAAAATGCAGTACAAGTCAAGGTAGCCTCTCCCTCCATGCCTACTAATTTTACCATATTGCAGATCTCACTATAGAAATGTGGATAGGTTGGCAGTTCATAAAAAATAAGATTCTTGATGCCTCTAATGGAATACCTGAATTAAAAAAATAACATAATTAATATGATTCCTCAAAAATATAAGCAGTACTTTTTTCTAGAATTTAAAATAACTGCACCTTAAATTAAAAAGATCCGAGCTCACAATGCCAGAGCCAGCAATTCAAAAAAATACAAACTCTCCCTTCCTTCCTCATTCCTAGTTAATGTTTTGTTTACAATCCATTTTAGCATTAAGGAAGTTAAAGATACAACACTGAAAAATAGAACTACACTCTAAATATTGGCAGGATTGGGCACCCCGTCTCCTGAAGAATGTGGAACTCTTGTCTTTTTACCCAGTTGAATCCTGCTGTCAAAATACACTAAAATATTGTCAATATGGCTACACATTTCATCACCCTTTTTCAAAATAAAAGCTAAATAACTACTCTAAGTCTACACTAGGCTTCATTTAACCACTTTGCTATTAGCTTCCTCAAACACATTCAAAATAGTCAAATTTGCCACTGCTTTCTACAGAGACGAAGCTACTGTTTTCTATAGTTCTGACAGCAACTGTTACCTCAACAAGTTTTGGGCCCACATGGTCCTCATCTTTGCCATGTAATTTATTCCATACCAGAACTAAGGTCTATATACTGTGAGTAACATAGGCTTATATCAACATCAGTTTCTTCTCTTCCATCCATATCTATTGGATATACATAGTATCCTCAACATTTCCTCAATTACCCATCCTCTGAGATCCAACAAGGGAATCATCTCTGGGTCCCATCCATAAGAGAGTGCCATCTAGCAGGACACAAGAAGAAGTACTTTTCTGCCATGAAGCTGTTTTAGAATATTTCCCTCTCCCCGTTGGTCACAAGACATTAAAAACTAGCCATTACTATCAAGTCTGGGGTCCTAATAGTGTGGATGAGCCTGCTGTCTGGTTATACTGATTGTGCAGTGTTTGATTATTCTCAGCTGTTGTTTTATGTTGTCTTATGTTATTTATGTTTTAATTATTGGCTATGTTTTTATTTTGTTTTATTAACTGCCTAGAAACATGCATATCAGATGGGTGATCATATAAATATATTAAACAAATAAATAAACTAAAACTTGCTATGCTCTGTGGTCAAACAGTAAGGTTTCATTTCCATTTAGGAAAGAAAACAATTTTCAACTTATGTTTGCTACTAGAGAATTTAGGACTGAGAAATCCCCAGGATTTAATTAGTCTCAAACATGCTGTCCACGTGCTCTTCCATTTTCAGCAAACTTGTTCAGAAAGTGACAAATACATAATATGTCACACCAATACTATAATCACAGAATAATCACTTATCATCTTTATGATTCACAAACCTCCTTAGGAAACTTGACATCCATCTAATTTACAATGGTTCAAGACATAAAAATGAATCACATAGTGTTATTCTTATCACTGGGCAATAATTTCTAGACTATATTTTATTTAGCACTGAAAAGAAAAAAAAGGAAGATTTATATCTAAGAAATACTAGCTTTTAATACACTAAGAATTGAAACTGACTGTAGAGCCTTTGGGAAGTTGTCTGTTCTTTTAAAAAAACCATATAAATAAGATAGCGAAAAATAATATGACAATTTATTTAAACTAAGTATAACTATAATTTCCCACTTCCCTCTTATTCTGAAAGAATGGACACTATGTCAATGCAACTCACCTTTTATAAAAATGGAATCGCTCTGTGATAATTAGAAATTGTTTTTCTCCACTTAGGAATAAATGCCTTGCCCTACAAATGCCAGCTTTACTGGAGTATTCACAAATGTGTGCAAAATTGAGTTCTTCCTTCTTGAAATAATTCCGAAGCCGCACATAATCAAAATAGGATGGAACATAGATGAGTGTGTGTGTCATGATTGCATCCCGGTACTCAGGTAACACTTTGTCAATGAAAAAGTTAAACCTGGTCAAGAAATACAAATGATAAGCCATTTGGTTTCAAAATTTAGCTTCCCAACTTCTAATTCCTATGTAATTTTCAGAATTCTCAGCTAGAAGTACCAAAGCAAATCTCAATTTAACTAGAGGGCATCAGACTGGAGAAAAAGCAGATCAAATATGGAACAAATGCCAAATATTTTAATCTCCACCTATTGTTATACATCCTATGTTATACATCAGGCCTCTGACTTTTTCCTCAAATGCAGTGCCATATATTTTGTCAACCAGGATCAGGAAATTAAAACTTCAAGAGGTAACTGGGCAGAAAAAAATGCTCTGGTATGTGGGAATTCTGTTCAGGTTTCCTCCCATTCCCCAAATTGCATCAGTTGGCATTCATTGTCCACTCTGCAAGCCCCATTCTCATGAGGTACTGAAGGCAGAGGGTTCACACTTTAGAATTTTTTTAAGTTTTTTTTTTTTTACTACTGCAAAATTGAAAACTCCACCCCCCCACCCCACCCCCATACCTGCTAACACCCTCTTCAATATGTGAATGGCCTATTTTTTTGTGTTAGAAATTGTTCTTCCTGTACAGGACAATTTATTATTATGTAGCCCAGCAGCATTCAATGCAAGCAATCCAGACCTTTATATTATACAACATAATAATTATATTTTAAAGCATCAATATTTTCTTGCACAGTACAAGAAAGTACAAGAAAATAAATACACAGTACATTTCCAGCAAATGTGTAGCTGCTATCCATTGCTCAGAGCACTAAAGAAGTACATACCTCGCATCTATTACAGAAACAGAGCTGTCAGCTTCTAGCTTCCGAAAAACATGAGGAAGCTGTACTACAACATGACTAATTGACCCTGTCAAGGGTACGGTCCTTACAGCTACCTGCAAGACACAATCGAAACTGTGAGATAAAAGTAACATTAGATTGGAGTGTTACATCCAAATATTCAGTCAAGAAAATAAGAAATGGTTTGATAGAATAATCTAATTTAGAAACTGGCATCTAACAATGACTTGTTAGATCTCTTAGAAGCAAGCTAGCAAGATATGGTAAGGCTGATAGCCAGTTATCCGGTATTAAGGTTTACTATTGTTTATGAATATGGGAGTCTTTACTGAATTGCCATGAATATTAATTACTAAGTATTTATAATTCTCTGAGAATTTATCAAATCTCTTTACAACCTTTTCAACTAGAGTGTAATGGTGAAGTATAGCATTCAAAAAACAGATCAATAATTATCTACTAAGTGGGAACTATAGGAACTGATGTCATTCACATCTGAAGACCATGAGGTAGGAAATACTGCTTTAAATAATCAATAGTAGGCATGGCTTCAGATTTCGTTACTTTTCCCTCCTAAGATAAGAGGAAAGAGATTTTCTTTGCAAACATTTCTATTTTGCTTGTAGTACTAAACTACTTGAAATATTAGTTAATGTTTTTACATCTCTATTTAGCAGCTATTTTTCCACTGTGGGAAGATGCCAAAACAAATAAGTTACGTTGCGCAACATGTAAATGGAATTTATTGTTCTCAGATGTGGTGACAGCAATCAATTTAGTTGGTGTTAAGAGTTCTGATCAAATCAGGAAGAAATGATCTACTGTATATCATCAATCAGCACAGTGGCATCTGTTGAATATTAGACGTAGGGAGTAACAAAGAAAGTGAGCTATCACATATTTTATTCCTATGTGTGATCTGGCTAAATGTATATGAGTTACCATTATGGGGTACAGAAATTCAATAGCAGGGCTCTTCCCGGTCTCCCACAGCAAGCTGCTGCCACGTCTCAGAACTGCTTTTTTCTCCACAGATACTTTTGTTCTCTCCATTTGCCAAATTTAGGTGGAAAAGTGTAAATATAGTTGTCCTTGTAGAATAATTACTTGATCTCAAGGGCACTACTTGTGATCCTTATTTTACACAAAGGTTTGTTTTATACAAGAAAGTTGGGATGTTGAACCAGAATATTTGTGCTAAGAGAGATTGTGCTCTTTTATAGATAGTAAATTATAAACATCACAACATTCAGTATCAGTTTAACAACACTAAATAAAAGTAGCAATTCACAGAAAGTTCAAATTGTTTGGGAACATTAAACCACGTGAATACAATGCACACAAGTTTCTGCAGTTTTCTTGACAAGTTTTCAGAAGTGGCTTGCGATTGTTTTTTTTCCTAGGCTGACTGGTCCAAGATCACCAGTCAACTCACCTATGGTGGGACTACAATTCATGGACATCCATTTCTAGCATGGTATCTTTTATCCACTACACCAAACAAGGTTTCAGAAAGTTTTATACTGGTCTGAACATTTCTTATTACTACTTCCACTTTTAACAATACTTAATGGTTATAATGAGAGCCCAACTTATACTCTTCCAAACACTTCAATGGCTACTGTTACATCAGTGAACTAACCTGCCCCCTGTAATTGAAGCAATGCTTATTGAAGATAGAACTGATCTGAGGATGATGGAGGGCACTGAAGAGAAGTGTCTGCCGATAATACTTGGACCAATTATTCAGACTGAACATTCGTACTCGTGAAAAATCCACCCCATGAGATTCCAAAGGTAATAGATTCATGTGGTTAATCAGGTGCTGCAAGCAGAATAATGGTTAAAACATAGTAAGAATGTATCATTCTATTTCAGTGTACAGAAAAAGGAAAATGAAGAATCTCTCCCAAAGTCCATGTATTGCATGAAAGAGAAAAACAATTTGAATAGTTGTTTGGCACATTAAACTAGATAAGCACAACAATGGCTTTGATGGTTTAGACTTCACCTACTACTGCAAAATGGTTTTTTTTCCAGACTTCACTTAATCAACACTGAAGACAGCATCTAAAACATTAAAGACATCTATTTCTATGAAATATGTTAGTGTCCACAGTAGTGTTTCTCAACGTTGGCAATTTTTAAGATATGTGGATTTCAACTTCCATAATTCCTCAGATAGCAAGAAACACTAGGCCACATAAACTTGATTTATGTTAATGCAGTTTTGGAAAGCGTAACAAAATATATTTTAGCTGGTGCTATTGATCCTCAACCATTCAACAAAAAAACAATCTAGAGTAAATAGGGAGAGTAAAAAGCTTTTTCTATTTTTCCATGTTTCCTATGATTTTCAGCAGTATTGTGCAGACCTCTTCTCAGTCCCCCATGAAAGCACTCCCTATAATTTTCTAGCACCGAAGCTTTCAGCAATGCTTATGATTAAGAATATATACATTTTCAGAAAAATATTAAGGCGCATTTCATTCAAACGAAAAACAGTTAAAGATCTAAAATCTAGCCTCCGTGTGAGGCATTTCACATCTGGTTGTTATAGTTACACAGCATAATCTGGTTTTAAAAAAGTGAAAAGGGATTACCAAAACATGTTCCCAGTTTTGCATCAGGTAAATGTCAGCTTCATCAATTATAAGAATTTCTATTGAGGAGAGGAAATCATAGTCTCGCTTGTTCTCCCCTTCAGCTCCTATCACCGTTCTCAAGCCAAGGGGAGACGCAATGATAATGTCCGAGGAGTAAAACGGGGCATACAACCGCATGCTCTTCTGAAAAACCGCAACACCTGTTCAGATGCAATACAAACATATCAGCTAGTCTCTGATTATATATTTAACCACAGGATTCTTGCCTACAATATCCTATAAGAGTTAAGGGAAATGTCTGCATTTTGTGATGAGCAAAAGGGACTCCAAGAAGCTACCATAGGAACAGGCAATCTCAGGCCCTCCAAACATTCTGGAACAATTCCCCATCTACACTGGTCAGAATGGCCTAATGAACTGAGGAAAGTATGTAAAATATCTGGAAGGTATCAGGTTATGAATCCAGCCCTCAAGAAGCTACTGATTTATCCAATTAATGTCCCTTTAGGAATTTTACAGTAGATGAGCCACCTTTAAGGCAAAATGTTAAAATGAATGTTATAATGAAACCCTTTTAAAAATGGGTTTACCCTGTTCCTCTAAGCTACCCTGTTTCCCCTAAAATAAGACATCCCCTGATAAGCCCAATTGGGCTTTTGAGCTCATACATGAAAATCCCCCCCCAAAATAAACTCCCAAAAATATTTAAACACATGCGCAGCCGGTCCCCGCCATTTCCTCTGGTTTCCTCCATGCGCCCCAAAATAATAAGACCTCCCCAAAAATAAGGCCAAGTGCTTATTTCGGGGTTCAAAAAAATATAAGACAGGGTTTTATTTTCTGGGAAACGCGGTAGATTCACAAAGATTACTCCCTCAGAAAAATCCAACAAAAGAAAAAAAAACTGGATGTAGTCAAACATTATTTTAAACGATAATAAAAGAAGCTGGTGCATGCTAACTCAGTTATTTGAACCTGAGATCAGAGACCAGATTTCTAAAATCTTGTTCAAAATTACCTATGAATCTTGGCTTATGTATTATTAACATTTACCCAGATTTCATTTTAACTGTAACTTCTATTACTGTACTCAACAAACAGAATACAAAGTAGAAACAATCTGTACCAGCAGAATATAAACTATAAAATTGCAACCACAGCAATATCGAAAGATATAAAAATATTAAACGTTACCTATCCTGAAATGATCATCAATGTTTCCAGCAAAGGTCGCTTCATAATCTTCAGGCCTTTTCAGATTTGGCGGCTTCTCTTCTGGGTCTGAACCAAATTCCCCCTTAAACCGTTTCTTATTACTTACATCAATTTTCTTTTGACTTGCTGATTCAAGGAGGGCAATTAAAATATGGACTACACGTAAAGCAGATTCTCGGAAGGGGACCACCATCAACACCTTGTCAGGAAAATGCAAATTCAATTATTCTATTATTTAAATGCATGATATTTTCTTAACTTTGGGGATGGGGGCAGTTAGGGGAAACTGTAGAAATTCTTATCTCTCACTTTCTTTTTTAAAAAGTGCTATATTCTTATTTAGTGTGGTCTGCAAGGACACTGCAAGTCTATTTAGTTGGCTGCACTATCAGCTATCTGCAGTGGAGACTCTCATTTTAAGATATTGATAAAGGCATGGTTTCCAGGCAATGAACATATATTAAAGGTATTTTTTCACCTTTGGTCTAGTGAGACCTTGATCCCTGAAGGCATCTTCATCCACTCCAGCTTCTTGGTCCCGTCGCTTGGCATTGTTGCCAAGCACCTGTGTATTAGCCTTCAAGACATGGTTCAAGGCATGGAGGCAATAGACATGCCGCAATTCTTCCCCATTTTTTAAAGCAGTCCTTCCTGGGTAAAACAAATCCTTGTATGAATTCATAATGCAGAAGAGCTCTTTTTGCAGCGGGCTAAATAGCTGGTCTTTTGATTTTGTCTGAGCAGAAAGCAATTGTCTGTTCACTTTTGGCCAAGTTGACTTTAATGGCTTGCAAAGATGAAGATGTTCCAGATCAACTTCTTTACTTGGATTAATCACTCCAAATTTCTCCAACTTGGAAGAAAAAACTAATTGACCCAGTACTGGCCACTGAAAGAAAAAAAAAATAAGGCAACAGAACTTTAGCTTAGCCTCTCCCGAATAATGAAACCCTGAACTGTATATTCAAAAGCACACTATTCAGGATATCCACAGGGAGTGGCCGAAGATGTCAAGGGTGTCAACATAGTATCTACAACGAAGCATCCAAAGTCCCACAACGCATGTAAAAAGGGCATTGTTTTTGATCCCCTCCCTATAAGACACTCCTGAACCCATTCATCTCCTTGCAACCTCCTGCATGCCTCAAAAAATAGAGTGCACACTCTGAGCCCCAAGGCTGCAAAAGATATTCAAAATAAGATTCCACGTTATAACAATGTGGAAGAACAGGGACATTCACAAATAATAAGGGCATTAATCATATCAGTTGTATTTAATACATTCTTCCCTCCATCCTGTCCCATCTATTTTTCTGGAACCAGCTTCAGCAGCTACTCAAAGAACAAGAGATCTTCTCCTGATTTTGAGGAGGTTTAAGGATATATTACCTCAACTTGGCTGGTCAATTTTGAGCACACAACACTTTTATCTATTTCTTCTTCTTCCAGCTCTTTATCCATGTGGCATTTAAATGGATCTGTGTCAAGAAATAAACATATGTTTCTGACTGACTATTTCAGAAATTGAAATTAGGATTTAGTTTGCAAGCACTCAAAAGAAGATAGTAAGTGAAAAAGATGATTAGATGATTCTATCAATTATTCCAAACTATCAAACAGAAAATGCATTATATAGCTCAGGGTTTCATTATCCAACTAGGTAACACCAGCTGATGTAGAACAGCTGATGTATTAACATCAGCTGCCTGCAATTATTGCAGGTTCGAATCTCACCAAGGCTCAAGGTTGACTCAGCCTTCCATCCTTTCTAAGGTATGTAAATTGAGGACCCAGTTTGTGGGGGCAATAAGCTGACTTTGTATAAATATACAAAAGTATGAAGGCTATTGCTTAACGCCTTGTAAGCCGCCCTGAGTCTCCGGAGAAGGGCGGCATATAAATCAAATTTTTAAAAAAAACCACCATCAGTGCAAGTGTGCCCACCCCCACATACACTGGCAGGGCAAGCTAGTGTTTATAAACAGGCAGCAAACCCTGAGCTTGAAGGATTGGGTGGGATCCCTTGGGCAGAAATCGTCAAATTAAAGGGAACACAAGAGAGCTGGGAATTTCTCAAAGTAAGATACTAAAGTATAATTATACACCATTCCAAAGAGTAAAACAAATGAACAAGTGGCAGTTTAGCAAAATATGAGATGTTCAACTGAGCTAAGAGTTAAAAGGGATATGTAGAGAAAACAGAAGATGGGGATAATCATCAAGTGGTTTTAATATGGGTTTTAAATTGTGGGATTTTAATTATTCTAAATTAAATTATTTTTTATTTTTTATTGTTCTTCGGTTTTATATTTTTTATTGTTCTTCGGTTTTTAACCTTTTGTGAGCCGCCCCGAGTCCTTCGGGAGGAGAGCGGCATATAAATTTAACCAGATAGATAGATAGATAGATAGATAGGTGATTGTGGGTAGAACCACCAGCTGAAGGGAAGTAGAGTGGACCCACCAAGGTGAGTAAAGAGACATTCCAATTTAGTGCTGTTCAGGCAGGGGAGGAAATCTCTGAGATTAAACTCTTAGGTCTCTGACTGCCATTTCTCATGGGAAGACAGAAAGTCTGGCAAGATTCTTATAATGTAGATGATCAACAATAAAACCTTTGTTTGCGTCTATCCATGAGTGGTTCTGGTTACTTGTGCTAAGCACGGTCTCAGTAAATAGCTATTGTAAATAGTTATGGAAAGGCTAATATACAAAAGGGGTTTAGACTTTCTAGTGAAGCTAAAAGCAACAAAAAGGAATTATTGGCTATATCAGTAGTAAAAGAAAGAAGAGGTGGAACCACTGCTAGAAGGTACTAGAATTTTGACAGGTGTTAGAGAGAAGGCAGAGCTCAACTCTTAATTTGCCTTTCCTAATTATATTAAAATAGAAATAAGCAGAGAAACTGACAAAAACAGTAACCCAAGGTAAATAAAGAGATTGTAAAGGACTGTCTGGTTTATATGAAGAAGTTTAAGTCTCAAGGACCAGACCACTTAGTAAATGTTTAAGCTCCAATTCATAAATTGCAGAATCTTGGTTTAAAAAATACACAACTCAATTGACAAATGATCATCTTTCCTTTGTGTTATTTTTTTAAAAAAATCAAAGACAACTATGATATTACCATCTGTTATTTTTGCAGGTGTTCTTTCTTTGACATCTGCAGCACACTCTTCATCTATAAAATTGGTTTCCAGATTAAACTCAAGTTCAAGTTGGACATCTGTACACTCTTCAGCAGCTTCACATTGTAAATCCTGAAGAGCATCTGTACCTGTAGGCTCCTCTTCGCTATTTTCCACTAGGGATGTTTCTTTATTTAGAACAAACAAAAAGAGAAACAGGTTGCATTTGTTCAAGAGCCAATGTCCATGACTGGTTTGAGATCAGCAACTTGAGGTTCCTTTTAGAAAGTGTAAACTTCCATTTAATCTTAAATTGCTAGTTGGGAGCCAATTACAATCAATTAATACAACAGTGTTAATTCTTAAGTCTTTTCCTCTAAGAAATTATCTCCCTCCTTGTTTTCTGCCTTCTTTCCTTTAGATCAATGTTCACCAATTGAGAGGTGAAAAATGAATTGAACTAGATCTCCCAGTATTCTGAACATCGTAAGTATTTCCCTTATAGGCTCTGAAAACTAAGAACTATAGTCCAACGCAAAGAACCAGGCTATACAGATCGCCTTCATATTAACTAAAGTTATCAAGACTTGTCTATGGAGATTCTCAAGCAACCAGGTCATGATTGTCCCAAAGGTGCTTTTTCAAAAGGCAATAGAAAAAAACAAAGAAAGTCCAGTTGCCTTTGAAAAAGCACCTTTGGGTACCAGACTTTTGAGATGCAAAAGTCTAACTAATCACTGCATGGGATGAAAGAGTTAAAGTTTTCAGTATGCCTTAGCTGCCATCTAATGGATTTTAAAGCCCTAACAACTAGAATAGAACTAAACAGGGATTAAATCTGTTTTATTATTATTATATAGAGCTATCCAGTTATTATTACATGGGAGTAACAAATATTAAGAACTTCTTTTTATCAAGTAATAGTCATTCATATTTTTGTACCACAAATCTCTATTATTACATACACCTCTTAGATAATATGCCCAGTTTCTGCCTTTCAAGCTATTTTAGTGATAATCACAAATATTAAAAAGCAAACCTTATTGAAAAGAGTGCAATTTAAATATAAATACGCACTATATTGCAATGCTTATCTTAAAATATTAATTTTCAATCCTCCAATTGGAGTATTGATAAGGAAGAAGCCAATTGTTGCCTGCCTATTGGAGTTTCTTGGAAATAAGTGCCTCCTATTATTGAAATGAAGGAAAATGCCCTTTGTCAGATTTAATAAAGTTGATTTATTTGGAAAAAACCACAATAGGAATCTAAGATACTTCATTGTTCCCTATTCCATGGAGTTTCATATAATTAGCTGCAAGCAAACCCAGAATTTTCCCGTTTCTTGCGATATTTCATTTTTATCTTAAAACACATTGATCTGCCCCCTCTGGGATGGTTAATCCCTTTACAGAAATAAATATGTTAAAATAGAAAGTGTTCTTATGCATCCATTTGGAATCCCTTAGAAACCACCACATATAACAAAACCCAAACCCAAACCCAAACCCAAACCCAACCCAACCCAACCCAACCCAACCCAACCCCAACCCAAAACAAAACAAAACAAAACAAAACAAAACAAAACAAAACAAAACA